>CAXAKX010001222.1:0-74637 GCA_963969525.1 Ontholestes murinus | reverse complement strand
AAAAAACGTCATCAAACCACAAGGGTTTTAATATATCCGAAAATAGCTAATTCAAATACATCGTTCATTCCGCTCACATACTTTGGAAAAACCAGCGAACAGATTGCTAATATTTTTCGAAAAGAGAATCATCAAGTAGCGTTTAAACCTCCTGGAAAATTATCAAACATGCTATTCAATGCCAAAGATAAAGTCGATCCTCTTAAAAAATCTGGGGTGTATGAGATCCGTTGTTCAGAATGCAATAGTGTGTATGTAGGTCAAACAGGACGAAGTGTATCAACTCGTTTTTCCGAACATCATCGTGCTTTTCGTCTTAATCAAGACACTAGCTCTTTTTCAAATCATTGTTTAGAATGCAAACACCAATTCCCGGATATAAATAATCTAAAAATCTTGCATAATTGCAACAAGGGCGCTAAGCTTAATCTCCTGGAGTCATTGGAAATTTTCAAACAGAGCCGTAATCCGTCAGTAAATCTTCTTAATGAGCAGACCGAACTAATCTTTTCGCCACTTTTTAATCTGGCACTACCCTCCCGAGATAATCCGCAAACAATTAGCGGCAGGTATATTCCCTCACCCCAAAATAGCTAGTATAAAATAACAATTTCATCAATTTATAATTCACTTGATAATGACGATAAAACGTCGAAACTCGAGTCGTGCTGTGTTGTTTAGATTTATATAATTGTGCCTACACGTTATATAATATTTTTACAATAATTATTTGTGGTTAAAACATAGTGAATTTTTCAATTCAGTGTAAATATTTACAGAAATTAAATTTTTATTCTAATTTTAATGATAGACATAGATAAAATAGCAAACAAGCTAATATCGTAGGTAGAATAATATTATGTCATGGAGAGATTTTGTTTTATTATTTGTTAATTGTAATTATTATATTTGAATTGCTAAATAATTCATGTATGAAGGTTATTTAAGTAATTTGTTCAGTACTTACTCGTGAAGGATATATAGTTCAACTAGCGAACTTACTAAATTAATTATACGCGGTATATTCATAAGAACCTGAAACTATATATATCCTTACAAGCAAGGAACATGTTACTGAATTGAGGGTATGTTCCTACAAACTAATGCAATGCGCGAATTAAACGGAGTTTAGCATGATTGCAATAAATCGATTATAAATTTCATTTTACCATATATACATTCTCGAATTTATATTATACTAGAATTTCAATTTTGTAAATTAATAAATATGTTCTATATAGCAATTTGTAATGACAGAATATAAATCTTAACTGGTAATCATTTTCTTTGCATTGTTGAACTATTTGCAGCATTTATGAATGAAATCTAAAATCTTAATAAAGATCTTAATTTTTATAAAATATTTTTATATTGAAAGCATGTTGTTATCCATTTAATTGATCTATGGAAAGAGATTTGACAATATTTCTGGCATCCAACGAAACGTGAACTCCATGCCAAGAGAAACTTTCTTGAAAAGTTATATAACAGATCTCAGCGGTTCATAGTAACTATTTCGAAGGACAGTAAGGTAACTTTTGTTCATATTTCATCTATGTTAATGTTACAGGTTATTCACCGAACTTTATTGTCAGGGCCTGTATTCAATTTGAAAACATTCGCTATAATTAATTATATCTAAACATTAACACCCCCTCCTTACAATTAATGAATTATTCTATGTGAATTGTAATAATTGTTCATCTAGTTACCAAATAACTCAGAAAAGCTAAAAAATTGTTTATATTCATGTATATTGTTTTAACATGTATTTGAATCTGAATAAAGATTATTGTGTAAATAAAGAGGTGGTAAAAAAAACGGAATTAATTGAAACAAAGGAAAACCTATTTATTATTGACTTAATATTAGAACAAATGAATTGAAGGAGTAACTACAAAAAATATGATAACTGAAAAATAATTAAAGAAAAGTAGAATACTACATGCAAACAAAAAAATTACATTAAACATGCAAAGAAAATGAGCACATTTGTTTAAAGATAGACTTTAAAATAAACAAATTTTAATAATCTATATTTATTTATTTATTTATTTATTTATTATGATTCTTTGGATAACCTGTTAACAAAATACATGAATAGATACATACATAAAAAATACAATAAATTTTGAGCACAGGAATCGCAGGCGGACTTCATTCTTAAGAATGTTCTTCCAGTTAGACCCTGATGGAATGTTCCATATATTCCAGAATTTCTTCGGATTGTTTCTACAACTTTAGATATTTATTTTAATTTATACTTAATATATTAAGTATTTTGCTTAAAATAGTAGAAAAACCAAAACTCACACAAAAACAACCCTCACACAAAATCAAATCTGGAAAATAAGATTCTAAATACAGAATTTACAAACAATTAAATAAAATAATAATCGAAATTAAGGATAATATGGCACCAGTTCTCCTTTAATCCAATCAATGAAACCAATATCAAAACCAGGGTTTTGTCATGCACCGACGTTATGCAATGCCGAGGCTACAATCCGTATCAATCCGCTATCTCAGTAAAGGGGATTTTACCTGAACCACTTCGGACTCCATACCAGAGCTTAGAATTTCAGATCATTAACTGCAACATACACTATAACTATATCACAGGGGGAGTATGTCCCTTACGTGGCTTGTTAGATATAGAGGGCAGAAGGGAAACAAAATACCTCTCGCACACTAAACTTGAGGAAAACCTCAAGAAAAAACCAAACCGACCACTGGAAATGCCCTTGCAAGGACTGATGTGACTTTGTTCTATCGACGTTGTGGCTGTAGCATGGGACCAGTGACCAGCCTTTTAGGGCCCTGATCAGAAAGTGTGAGTTGAATACGGAAATCGGGAACTGTCACCCCAGGCCAGCGCCAGTCCATTGACGTATTACAGGACTGGCAAAGCGGAAGCTAAGCTTCAGGGAACTAGGGTAGGCTTGAACAACCGAGGGTATACCCGTTCCCAGCTGGTTTCCTGGTCTGCGAGCTAACCATAAGAACCGAGGCAATCAAAACCAGAAGGTGCTGAACAAGCGCGAGTCTCCCATGGCGGCAAAGAGGAAAGCAAACCAGAAGAGGAATGCCTGGCCAACTAAAGTGCATCCAGCATCAGGGACTAGCATGGATGGGCTGGCAGCAGGTGGTAATCAGCAACAAACTAAAATCATCACATCCGAGTATTGAGATAGTAAAGGTGAAGTGAGGCAGCCCTACCTATGCTGACATGCTAAAGCAGCTAAAGAGCGACCCGTTCCTTTAGAAGGTTGGAAAAAGTATCGCTATGATGCGCTATGATCCCAAAAATGAAAGTTTGCTTTAGCGTCTCTTTAGTCTACAGTTATGTATATTGGTACTTGCCCTGTCGGAATCCGCCGGTTTTATAGAGTCTAACCTGAATAGGTGGCTCTGGTCCCCCATTGTTTCCCGCGCGCCGTTTACCGCACGCCAGTTCCGTACGAATCAAATACTTGGCAGAATGACCCGGAATCGATTAAAATGGATTATCCCAATACACGTTAGTACTTATTAACAATTTTTACGTGTTTATAATTAATTTTTCTTATTATTCTAAGTAAACGTTTAAATGTTCATAAGTAAAAAGTCCCACTATATCCCACTCTTGGATCACTTTTCTAGCATTATTTGACCCTTCTAGAATGAAGTTCAAAAGAAATCAGCTGCCCAAACTTGCCCGATTTTAGAAATTCAATTTTGAAAAAATGGTGATGTGGCCATCTTTCCCTATATTTTCTCGAAAACTATTAGGTTTACGCAAAAAAGTTATTCTTAAAAATTTGCTCAGTTTTGGATTCTTTCCAATTACTTGTTATATTAATTTAATATAGGTCCTAGAGTTTATTAGCAATATTCAAAAAATATCAAACTTATTAGTTTTAATTTTTTTTCTCGCAAATTAAGAACTTATGGAAAACATGTTCAAATAAAACTGGTTCAGTTTTTCATTACCTTTAACTTTTGTTCGAAAAGTTTTGTAATATCTTTTAAATTTAAAAAATATCGAGAAAAATCAAAAAAACGCCTCGACTAAACATTTTCGGTTTTGATTGTTCACCAAAAGCGTTTCAGTTCCAGCTTTTAATGACAAAACCTTAAGTTTAAAGTTTCATCCCAATCTGATCATTAAAAGCATATATACAATTTTTCACCAAAATATAGCAATTTTTAACTTTTTGTCCACCATATTGGATCGGTCATTTTGTTTTTTCTGAAAATTTTAATTAAGATTTTTTATCAGAGTCCTAAAAATATATATATATATATAAATATATAATTTTTTATGCAAATCTGACAGTTTTTACATTTTTGGTCCGCCATATTGGACCGTGCGGCGGTTGTTAAGTCCACTTGCAAAGCGTACATGGGTATACAGCCGCATTAGCTGGGTCAACTGTGCATCCAGGAGATGCCAGATGTAAGGTAGTGCTACAGGTACCTTTGGGTACTTGGCGTATGAGTGCGTCAAATAGAGATGAGGCAAGGTAGCGCAGGACCTGCTGAAGCAAGTCGTGCCATCCTGTTCTGTCAGAACATTACCCTTGTGCCATGTCCATAGGTTGGAATTATAATTACGTTCTTGGGTGCCGGATACGACAAGTCGAGCAGCGGATTGCCCCTGAGGCAAAGTGGGGGGCAACTATCTGTTCAGCATTTATGCTTCCACGAACGCAACACAGTGTGAATTTGAGGACCTGCTGTATGACTTAGTGGAAGATGCAAAGAGTCGACGCCCCCACATCAACGCTAAGTCGACTGAAGGGAGCAGCAGAGAAACCAATTGGAGAGGCGAGGCCCTCATACACGTCCTGAAAGTGACCCTTCTGTTAAAAAAAAATCGTGAAAATCGTCGTTTCACGATTAGGGAACTCTCGGAACATTTTCCCCAAATTTCACGGAGTTTAGTTCATGAAATCGTAGTTGGTAAACTTGTTAAAATGAGGATGATGATGATCTATATTTACAAATTTTAGTGGAAGATCCTCCGCCCGTTCTCCTTTCAGCTAAAATTTTTAGTGTGTTTTTTTAAATTGCAAAGATATAATAAAAATAAAGGGCCAATGCCGACGTTCTGATGAAACGGAAATTCCTCTATCATAGACATATATTTTGCCAGCGAGAACCTTGTTCCTCATGTAGCATCGCGGCACGTTTGTGACTTTTATATCCATAGTGACCACAAGGCTTTTAATATTGCGGCAGAAGGTGGACGAAAGCAGTTTCGAGCTCCAACAAGGTAGAACTTATACTGTTTTCAAAATACACAATATATTGATGTTAAATGAAAACAAAAATAATTCATAATTTCGAACTACAGCAAATAATCACCAATGTAACAATCAACAACAGAAAAATAACTACAAAACAAATAAAAGAAGTCAACTACTCAGGGTTAATAATACAAAAAAAAACTAAAACAGAATAAACACACAGCAATGTAATAAGTAAATACGAGGGCAATCCAGATAGTGATAGACGTTTTGGCCTAGCGCGGCAGTTGGCGGCACTGGCGCCATCATCTTGGCTACAGAATATTTCTGCACCTAGTACGCAACAAGCCGTGGTGACTAGAGCATCGTGCATATTGTACTTTTTATACAGTGGCGTTTTAAAATGAACGCTGCAATTGAAACTGCCGCCAGTTGTGAAGTGCGTGTTGTGATAAGGTTTTTATTGGCGAAAAATTACAAACCGATTGAAATTTATCGCCAGATTTGTGACGTGTGCGGCAACGGAATAGTGAGTGAAAACCGAGTGAGGCAGTAGTGCATTGACTTTAAAAATGGCCGAACCAATGTTCACGATGAGGATCGCAGTGGTAGGCCTAGTCTTGTGACTGATGAATTGTTGGTGAAAATTAATGAAAAAAATAGTGAAAATCGTCATTTTACGATTACGGAACTCTCGGAACATTTCCCCCAAATTTCACGGAGTTTAGTTCATGAAATCGTAGTTGGTAAAACTGGATACCACAAATTTTGTGCCAGGTGGATTCCGAAAATCGTAACGGAAGACCACAAAAACAAAAGACTTGCTGCAGCACTGACATTTCTGGAAATGTACGACAAAAGTGGAAACCATGTTATCGATCTATCGTAACTGGTGACGAGACCTGGGTACACCTGTGAAACAAAACGGCAATCGATGCAATGGGGTCACACACATTCGCCCAAGACCCGAGGAAGTGTCTGCAGACGCTGTCAGCAAGACAAATCATGGCTACTGTGTTTTGGTATGCTCAGGGAGTGATTTTCCTTGATTTTCTTGAACGTGGTCAAACAATGGGACGCCAGGTCGTTTGAAAGCGATAAATTTCGTGCCCCGATGGAATAGAACAATCAGTTAGTAGGATCCAATGAGCAAATGTCTTTGTAGGAGCTCGGGTTCGCGAGTAGGGTGCCACGCCAACAGAGGGCAATGGAATGATAGCGGCAGCCGTGGCGCGCAGGATTATGACGCCCGCTAACAGAGGGCGACGGAATGGTAGCGGCGGCCGTGGCGCGCGTGAGTAGAACTCCAACAGAGGACGTCCTAAGCAGCAGGGGTGGCATGCAGCTTAACCGGCAGACTTGGATTTACCATCGTTGGGTTATCTCATGTGGTAATAGAAACGGCAGGCTCACTATAGTTTTCCCGACCGGATCCACCGCACGGTCTCGGCGGGCTCACCATAGTTCGCCTAGTCGGAGGGCTCACCATAGTCGGACCTCCAATGGTCGAGGAAGTCCCGCCGACTGCGGAGGACCAGCGCCTATAGAAGAAAGATATTAAGATCGCCACGATACCGCCAGTGTTATAACCACTTTCCTCGACGCCCGAGAAAGAGGACGGCCACCGATCCACGACACCACGGAGTGCACCAGAGCTTCCGGCCCCCACACACGAACTGACCTCTCTTGTAATATATAAATAGTAAATAAATCGACTTTAAAACCCCTTCTGTGTTTGATCCACAGCCGCACGCCGCATAGTCTTCGTAGCTCATGTCGCTGGTTGCCTGTGATGCAGGTGTGACGACGAACAACGGGAAGAACCATCGTGCACCAGTAGAACGAGGTAATTACTCCTCCGCAGGCTCTGTCGTGAGACTTGGCGTCAAAAACAGCGCATCCTAGATCGCGAGAACCACGATACCCTAAGGTTTCGACACAATGAGACATGATGAGCCCTCAGATGAGCAATCAAAGGACATGTATGTAGTAGCTGAAAAGTTTGGAGACGTCTTTACCATTCAGCCTAGGGTTCTTGTAAAGGATCGTAATAACGCTGTTTCCGGATAATCCAGAACTTTCCTACACCAAGGATATGTCACCTGATCACCGATCGGACGCACCGGCGGCCATGGACCCGAAGCTGCTTTACGCTTGTGGTTAGATTAGAGACTCGATCCACAGGCGGGAAAAGTACAGGAAAAGATCATTTGCAACCGGTTAGAAAAATCCACAAAAGGAACTTGATACCTGTCACCGAACCAATACGGGTTTCAAAAGGCAAGATCGACAAAGCGCTTAAGGTTTTCGTTAGCGTACGATCGAAGCGTAGAGCTAAGCGGTACTGTGCTATCGGTACTTTAGATGTGCGAAACGCATTCAACTCGGTCAACTGTGGAACACGATAAATAATTGGGTACTCCGCTGTCGTTTCTATCGGGGACCATGACGGTCGGCATCGCAGACAAAAACGTCGTGGTCGTAATAAACCCACATCATACGCCGGACTTCTAAGGGGAAATAGAGGAGTTAAAGGAAACCATTATTAAGGGGATAGATAGATAGATAGATGTTATATGGGTGCCACCAGAGCCTATTCCACCGCGACCTTTCCAGGTCTATTGTGGATCCCTGTTTATCTCAGATGACCAGCTCTAGCTTTGCCTCTGATTAGTCCTATTAGCCCTGCCAGAGGGGCTTGGGTATAAGTCTCCGCGCTTCGGTTTGTAGTGCCTAGCTTTTGATATCTAATCCTTGCTAGACCCTCGCAGTGGCATATGATGTGGAACGAGTCCTCTTCTGACCATTTTCCTGTCTTGGTTCATGAGTTCGGTCGTGAATTTTGGCGATTGTTTCTTAAGGAACTGTTTCGCCTGTCTCTGTCCATGGGCCTGTGTCTTCACCCATTTTTTATGGATCGTTTGACTGCGGTGTTGGAGATTCCGCAAGAGGGTTCCGGGCCAATTACTGCTTTTGACGAGCCTTGTTTGGCCAATTCGTCTGCTATGTCATTCCCCGGATGTCCTCCGTGTCCTGGGACCCATGTGATTGTTACTTTTTTGTGACAGCCAAGTTGGTTAAGAGCGCGTATACAGTCCCACACTAGCTTAGATTCGACCTGTGTGGAGCTTAGTGCTCTTAGTAGCGCCTGGCTGTCAGAATATAGCAATTGACCTACTTTTGGTGTCTTGTCTTGCTATTTCTCTTGTGCAGTGGTGAAGAGCTATCGCCTCTGCTAGTAACACCGTGGTGTCCTTGGTGAGACTGACAGAAATCTTTGTCTCGGGTTTTGTGCCGTATATACCTGCTCCTACCCCTTTTGTCGGTCTTTGAGCCGTCCGTAAACCAGCATGATTCTGCTTTGGTAGTTTGGACTTCGACCCAGTCCTATCTTTGTGGGATTAGAACCTTGTATTTCTTTTCGAAATTGTATTTTTTCACCATGGCATCGCTAGGCATTGCTGTAATCGCGTTAGCCTCCAGCTCGTCTTCTAGCCAGTGGTGCGTTTTTCCGTGTGATCGGATTATGAGCGCCTGTCCTTGCATCAGTCTGTATGATACGGACCTGGCTTCTCCTTGAATGAAGATGTGTAATGGTGGTATGTTCAAGATGGCTTCTAGGGCTGCTGTTGGGGTGGTGCTCTGGGCTCCTGTTGTACTGAGACATGCGAGTCTTCGTGTACTGCTCAGGAGTCCTATCGCCCCCTTTTGCTTTGTCCTAGTCCACCACACCACTGCTCCATAGGCTATCATGGGTCTTATCACCCTGGTGTAGAGCCATAGAGTCAATTTAGGGTTTAGTCCCCAATTTTTCCCGCACATTCTGCGACACCTGCCCAATGATATTGTTGTTTTTGTGATGTATGGTCTCCACGTCATTTTGGCGTCAAAGGTTACTCCCAGGTACTTTGCCTCCCCTACGAAGGGAATTTCCGTACCCCCGAGCTTCAGTGGCTTTAGGCCTTGCAATGCTCGTCCTTTTGTGAATACGACAATTTGTGTTTTATGTGGATTGATTGTCAATCGCTCCTGTTTGCACCAATTGTCTACTATGTTTAGGGCTCTTTGTGCTCGCTCCGAGACAACTCCCGCGAACCGGCCCCTGATGACAATGGCTAAGTCATCCGCGTACCCTAGGCAGTTGATGTCCTCTTTGGACAGTTTTCCTAGAAGGTCATCTACTAGTGTAGCCCATAATAGTGGAGATAGCACTCCTCTTTGTGGGCAGCTCCCCCCTGCCTTAGCCTTAATGGTATGGCCCCCCAAAGTGGATATGATTGTCCTTTTCTCTAGGCTGGCCTTGATCCATTGGCAAAGGCTTGACGGGACTCCTTTCCTTGCTTGTGCCTCCACGAGAGAGTTTGTTGTGACGTTGTTAAACGCCCCTTCTATATCCAGAAATGTGGCCATGGCTATATCTTTGTCTTCCATTGACTTTGTGATGAGCCTGTTTAGGTCGTCCAGCGCCGAGTCTGTTGACTTACCCGGCTGATATGCATATTGCCTGTTTTTGAGGGGATCTTTTAACAGTATCTCGTCTCTTATGTACCTATCAATCAGTCTTTCCATTGTTATTATTAAGGGGAATCTGTAAAATGTACTGAAATATATGTCATGTTGACAGAATATACAAATTCATTTTACATAATGAAATATCAATTATTTTGATGGAAATAGTGTTTAATTAAAAATACAAATGAGCTTACGAGCCAGAAGAACACCAACAAAGAATTATTAACGAGAATAGGCTGAATGCGTCAGAGTGGAAGAACATCTCGAAGAAATGAACTCCGCCCGGGTCTCTGAAATTAAAATTATAATAATAGTTTTCATAGTACTTATGTAATTTAGATTTTATTTAAGAAGACAAAACAAAGCAAACAATAAAACTATTTTTAATAAAGTATAGTTCGGGTATAATAATATTTTAGAACTGGTTTTTATGTATGGGTAGTTGGGCTATAAAAGCCATGACAGACGGTAACTCGAGGCCATATCAGAGAGATCGCTGTAAATCTCTAGAGCAAAGTTGACGACAAACCCCCTTCCGGAATAAACTTCCCGAAATAACAGGCGAGGCAAAAGTCCCGCTACCATTTTGATTGCGCGCTATCTTGGTTCTGTGACGTTTAGCTTAGCTTTGCTTTAATCATTGTGTTATGTAGACGTTTAAATTTTATTATGGATAAATATACGCCACAAGAACGAGCAGAAATAGTGACAATATTTATTGAAAATAATCGATCCATTATTGCGGAAATTGCGTCAAAAATATCCTAATCGTTCAGTGCCTCACAAACCCACAATTTATCGTTTATATTCGAATTTTCGGCAGTACGGTACGACAGGAGACAGGCTTCTTTCTGAAAGACAACGGACGTCTCCCAACGCTGAAAATGTGGCTCTGGTGCGCGATAGTGTTGCAGAGTCTTCAGAAATATCAATTCGGAGACGTGGTTCCCAGTTACATATTTTTGTACGCAGTTCAAGGCGAATTTTGAAACCTGATTTGAAAATGTTCCCGTACAAAATTCAATTAGCCCAAAAATTGCTATCGAGAGATCATGATCAACGAGTTGAGTACAGTAATGCAATCCTAAGGCTGTCTGACGAAATTGAAGATTTTTCGTCTAAACTGATAATGAGCGATGAAGCCCATTTTGTTCTCAGTGGCCACGTCAATAAACAGAACAGTCGGTTTTGGGGAACACACAATCCTCAATTAATTCAAGAAACATCATTGCATCCACTAAAAACAGCTGTATGGTGTGGTATTCATGCTGGAAACATCATTGGTCTGTATTTTTTTGAAAATTACCAAGGTGTTGGAGTTACTGTTAATGCTGAACGGTACCAAGACATGATTAGAAATTGTCTTGTGCCTGAAATGGAAGAGCAAGTACTAGAGGACATGTGGTTTCAGCAAGATGGGGCCATAGCAAACACAGCTCGTTCAACAATTCAATTATTGAATGACGTTTTTCCACGAAGACAAATTTCGCGTGGTGACGATTTAGCATTGCCAGCGATATCTACGGATTTAACAGCAGCAGACTTTTCTTATGGAGTTTTTTAAAATCAAAAGTTTATGTGAATAAGCCCCAAACAATTCAACATCAAAATGCCCTAAAAAGAGCCGAAAGTTGCATAGCGAATCGCGGTCACCATTTAGCCGATATAATTTTCCAATCATAACTAAAAAAAGTAAAGACCAAATAAACATTTTATGAAAACCAAACTTACTTATCTTTTCTTTGAGCAAAGTTATAGGCAATCAAAATAGTAGCGGGACTTTTGCCCCACCTTGTATAATATATCACTGTTGATAGCAAAAAGCGAAGATTCTAAATTGCACCCAATTAACTCTCCAAAACCTTGAGCAAGCACACAGGACAATCAGATCCCCTAAACTCGTGAAGGAGAGGTATTATGCGGTAGGAGTCTGACACTACTCTACTATAAGGATACCCATGCAGGATTTCCTCTTCTCTAAAAAAAAGTCGATGCCCTGGCTCCACTTCCAGGTAAGAACTACTCGTAGTACGAATGGCGTGTTGAGCCTGAGCTATAATTCCGGTCTATTGAGCCATCCAGACTTGTGTGGTGGTCAGTCATCTGGACTTGTAAACGGTGTATTGGGTCGTTAATGTTATAACCGTTGCTCTGGAATAGATTCCTTCGTAATTGATACGCTGGCTTTATATTCGGTTGTATATTATAATAATAGTCTTAGGTTTATGAGTAAATGTACATTTATTTTCAAAACTGATTGTGGTGGTGTCTGATAAAGCACCTAGGGGAAGTCGTACAGATGGCATAGACGGCTGGCCGACCACAAGACGGAGGCAGAATACCTGTGGATTTATAATTCACAATTCATAAATTCATTTGTGCGAATCATCAGGACAGTTCAGCTAGCTAATTTTTATATCTATTATTAACTTCAATCAAGGGCAGAGGCTACAGATCTATTGTTCACACGGACAAACACCATTTATTTGTATTTATGTGTTTACGCTAAGAGATACATATAGACAAAACAAGAAGATTGAAAATAATTAACAATTTAAAGAAAAATTCAACAATTTTTAGTTAGAATTAAACAATTTTCACGAGTGGCTATTATTTAACTTGGAAAAATATAACGTTACTGTAATTAAATCAGCTGGTAATTTTACGTGTAAATAAATGTGAGCGAATAAAATTGTATACTTCATATTTAGTTACATTCAATTTCCGCTTACTTAATATTGCAGTATAATTTGCATATATAACAATATATCATTCAATAACGTAATTGGATATATCATTAGCACATATCAAAAACACTAATGGCCTTAAATTATTCCCTTGAGGTGCGCTTACCATCAATGGAGAATATCATGAATTTTTATATTTGTATTTTGATTAATTAATTGTATCCTAATTGAACTTGGACTCAAATTAGAACAAATTAAATTATTGTGCAATAAATTATTGGCTTTAGTATAAAATTGCATCATATGAATTTGATGTTATATAAATTAAACCATTTGAATTATTGAATAAACAATCACTTTTAACATACGTACACAGCTGTAAATTTACACGGAATATTACCAGAATAAATAGTTTGCAAAGTAAATTTGTTGAAATATATTATTTACTGTTTAGAAAACGTTGAATTATAAAGCATGAAATATGCCAATGTTGGCTTTCTTAATTAAATTGTTTATTTTATCTTTAGCACTAGTGAAGTAAAATTATATAAGAACGTTTTATAATATTTATTATGAATAAATATAAGAAAAATAAATAAATATACTATAGTAATCTTTAAATAATAAAAAGTATTTTTACGATTTATAATACATATTTTACAGCATTTTTTTAAAATTTAATAACTATAGAGTAGTTTTTTTATTAAACTTTACCATTTTGATTTTTTTAGTAAATAATATAGTTTTCTTACTGTATTTATTGCATTTGAAATTTTTCATGTAAATATGTCTAGTTTATAGTACAATTCAATTCTACAGCGATTTTTGATTGCTAGAAATATTCGAATTCAAGAGGAGGATTGATTAGATTACATTTTTATTTGAATATTATTTATAAGTTTTACAATTTATTGTAAGAGGAACAAAGAACTAAATACAGATACAAATATTCTATTGTAATTATTTTTGATATTTTAATGTTTTTATTCTCAAAACTTCTATAAAGTTCAAAACTTTTTAATAAATAATTATGACATATAGTATTATATCCATTAATCTCATATTACAAAACAACATTGTAAAATTGCACTCTTGCTCAGAGCAATAAACATATTTCACTAAAAGAATTAAGTGAAGTGGAGTAATGCACGGATGCGATGTAGATTCAACAATCCCTGACACAATAACAAAGTCAGTGGAGTGCAGCCGGGGCATTGTCGTTAATCCCCCCCACGAACCCTCTTCGGCCGTAAGGAAACGATAGGGATTCCTCTTACAAAGCCCCGTAATTGCGCCGGCTCGAATAACAGTTTCTCAGTCTGCACAAAAGGGATGTAATTAATTATAAAATGATACTTTATTTCTGGTAAGGGTATAAATACGGAATTATGTAGGATTGAAATATCAAACCGAAGAATTTAAATTAATAAGATGTAGTAAAATAACTTATTAACTATATTACCTTCATCAAGGTCCTATGGTGTTAGCATTATTTATTTATTATTTATTTATTTATTAACGAAAATCTCTTTGCAAATATAAATTAATACAATATAATACAAAGAACTGAAAACTTAAATACTGAAATTCATAAATAAAACAATATGAAAAAACTCTTAAATACTAAATTAACACCCATTATTTCTACCCATAAAAAGATTAACTAAATAAATGTTGAATCTAGATTAATAACCACCACTACCCTACGAAAGCATGCATAATTATTTGTAAACAAGTCAAAGTTAATTGAGGGCAATAATTAACCTAATTTCTTTCAGAGACAATCCTAAGTACATTAATAATAATGAGGTTCTTAAATCCTTAAACTGAGTAAGCCCATATTAATGTTTTTATCTATTGTATGCATAGTTTAATTATGCAGGGTTGCTGATATGTATGGAAACCGTCGAATATCTTCTAAAGTAAGATAGCTAGCGAAAAATGTTAAGATACAAAAGTTGTACGATCAGCCAAAAAGTCAGGACGAAGCAAACTTTCTTTTTCTTTAATGGTACACCCTGTATATTATTCCATATTTCAATTCATATCGAAATTCTAAACAAAATTCGTATAGCGCACCATAAAGTTTTAGAGTTATCAAAGTTTGAAAATTTTAGAATTTCGAGATGAATTGAAATAATGAATAATATACAGGGTGTTCCATTAAAGAAAAGCAAGTTGGTTTCGTCCTGACTTATTGGCTAATTCTGAATACTTAATTTATTTTAGAATTTCGAGATGAATTGAAATAATGAATAATATACAGGGTGTTCCATTAAAGACAAGCAAGTTGGTTTCGTCCTGACTTATTGGCTAATTCTGAATACTTAATTTATCTTTATTTTGATAGATTTTAAAAAATACTAAAACTTTTGTATCTTAACATTTTTCGCTAGCTCTCTTACTTTAGGAGTTATCCAACCGTTTACATAGATATCAGCGACACTGTAGATGCGTAGTATTTTTAAAGGGGTTAGATTATTAAAAAAAATATGAAACAAAAGAAGCAGTGAAAATAATAAAATTAATATAAAATGCATATAAATAATTTACCTGGATGATATATTACAAATAAGATATTCAAGAGAAATCTACTACCGATAAAATAATTTTTATAATGACAGGTGTAACAAATTTAAAACACATTCAGAAGGTTAGAAAGTAATATATTGAATCAAAGGAGATAATAATATTCGCATATGTTCTTAATAATTTGTATTACTAAAAATTCTTAAGAAGATTAATTGTGAAATTTTGAGTTGTATTATATAATAAAGAAAATGCTGCAAAGCCTAGATAACGGAGGATTAAAAGATTAAATTTGTTGGTATCTACCTCAGATCTCTTATTCAGTTAATACTAATTACAGCTAAAGAAAGAAATCCGTCTAAAATTAATTTATTTAAGATGATAACAATAACCAAAAACACCTGCGAATACCTATGAACACCTCCAAAGTTTAATTCTAAGAAGATAATAACCAACCTACAATCTAAAAGAAAACGTCTAAGAAACACTTCTAAGTAGCAATTATAGCCGGTTTAAATATTCTGGGAAAACTCTTGAAATCTCATCATCTTTGTTGAATGACTGTACTTTGAAGAAATAATCAGAATTATGAGTGTTGATTAATCCTTACTGAACTGGCTAACTAAGACAGTCCAAAAACTAATTGCGCCTAGGAATGACGCAAAATGCATTCTCTGTCTGTTTAAAATAGTAACTGATTGACTATTAAACAAAAGAGTTTTTTTCACTACGAAATGAAAAGAAAAGCCATATTAGTAGTTTTGTAAGTTCTGAATAGAAAAGTATGACAGCAGCGTAGCAAGGTTGAAAACTATGGATTCAGTTTTAACTTGTCACCTTTTGAGATACGCATGTTTGAATTATCTCCCGGTGGGATCAACCAAGCAGATGAGAAGGACGCTGTTGATAGACGAGAGAAAACTCAATACGAGACCTCTCTAATGGACAGTTCCTTATAAATTATATAATACATTATTCTATTTAAATTTAATTAGTATTAAACCTAACTGTAAAATAATATTATAAACAGAGGTGGTAGATAAAGACCATCATTCAAAGCAATATGTATTTTGAGAAAACTCAAGCGCATCTTATTTCAATAGGCACATATTCGTGTACTGCAAACGTGTATTCATATACCTATTAGCATGAATAGCAAACGTATGCCTTATTTTTTACAGGGTACGTCATAATAATCTAGAAGTTTTTGAAATTCTCTAATTTTTCCTTTGATGCAGTTTATTCTCCTATCAATAAGCTGGAGACAGTAATCAGACGTAAGACCAACAACATCAGTCTCATTAGAGGTTGTGATGTAAAGGTCCGCATGATGAAGTACTGATACTAATAATAGAGGTAAAGGTTTATTCGAACCTACTAAATAGAAGTTGTAAACCAATATTCATCATTTCAAAAAGACGGAAGATAATTGATATTACCTCGTTAGTCGTAATTATAGTTAAGATCACGGGTGGATATGGAATAACTTGTACAAGAAACTTATTTAAAAGAAATAAAAAACAAGGAATTATTTTATACACTGTATTGGAACAACTATAGAGAGATAAAAATTGGTAACCTAGGACGCAGAGGTCAATAACTTGTACTGCAACTGAAATAAGCTTTTATTTCCTTAGAGAAAAATCATATTTTATCAATTCACTTATTTATGATGGTATAAGAAATTTAACTAGGTAAGAAAATAGCAAGAAGAGATTTCAATTAAGCAGGAAACCGACAGGATTTGTTATAAGTAATTTAAACGAACCTCAAGCAACCATAGATGAAACTCTCGATTTTTCTTTTGTAAAAATACCCACAATCATAGCCACATGGCTAAAAAGGATACTATCCAAGGACCCAAGGCAAAATTTTAGAATGTAGCAAATTAGGAATGCTACACCACCAATCGCAAGCTAATGGTCGTCCTAGATGAAAACCATAAAAATATCCCTAAAGGGGAATACCACTCAGGTTAAACCACTGCGAGAGTACTTACATATTTTATTGTTTGTGCAAAAAACTGCACAAGATACCAAATATTATTAAGACACAAAATAGTTTTTAAATTAAATGGTCTTTCAAGTAGTGTTTTTTCAGTTTTTATGGGATGTACAAATAATAAACCAATAAAATAATATTATAGTTAACTTACAGGTGGTGATACTACTGTTTTTATACTTCCTATCACTAATTGTCATAATAACTAAAATGATATATTGTATTATGATAATTATTAATAATAAATTTAATTCAAATCAAATAAAGCTTTCAATTGTTATAAACAGAAAAAAAAATTTTTGGAGAGTTGAAGACATATTCCGGCTCATCCGTAAACTTTTGGATATAGATAAGTTGTGTTAAATCACCATATTTTGACCCCAAGAATCTATGGTCCAGCTATTTCTTCATATTAACGGGACACCCAGTATACATAATACTTTTTTATAAGTACACACTTATAGCTAAATTGCACTCATTAAGGTTTGGTAGATTAGACTAGGTATCCTTCTTAACTAACTTACAGAGACAACTAACCCGAAATATCACATTACTTCACTTGGTTTTCGTTTCATCAGTCTTTTAAACAGAGGTAAGGTATTCACTTACTTCAAGGATGCTTTTAGTTCATTGAATTTAATTATGTCCTGGCAAAACAATAAGCGATGTGATCTTTGCTGCCTTACAAAACTCACATGTACATCATCCCTACCTCTTGTCTGATAGTTATAGATATCAGAATTGCTCCTTACAATTCTAGTTATGTATTTAGGTAAAATATTAAAAAGTTTATATATATATAACACATGTTAAAAAATATAAATTTTGGTTAATTGATAAAAACTCAAGTTAGGTCAGCATATATTGAATATTAGTATAGCGGTCACATTGTAGTATTGACCGTAAGCATCTATTTTGAAGAACCTGAAGTTGAACTATGAATGATTTATTTACATAGTACACAATTTTTGGACAATATATAAATAATGGGTGTATTATAGTTTTTTATTTTAGAATTCAAATTTCCTAGTTAAGGGACTGGCATATTCTATAGAAATAATTGCATTTTGATCTTATATTATCGATTAGTTCCTTACAATGACTATTAAATTGTAAGGTTACTATATATTATTAATCCTAGATACTTTATTTCCTCAACACAATCTAAATGTCTTTTTTTTGCTTAGCGTCCATGCACTGCGGTCCCCGTGGTCCTTTTGTGCGCCTCTGGATTTTTTACTCTTTGTGTACTCCTGTGTCTTCTATGAAGTCCATGAGTTTCTGCCAGGGGATACTCTTTAGTTGTTCTACAAGAAGCATATGCTTCCCGAATTTCGTCATGCGTTCTTCTTTGTATGCTTCATAAGTACACAGTAGGTGTTGGAGAGTTTCCTCTTCTTCCAAACACCCACGGCTTAGGGGGCTTTTCTCAATTCCCATCCTATGCTTGTTCAGGTCACATTGTCCAGTGACTAGTCCTGTGATTTTTCTTAGTTTCAGTCTACTCAGTCTTGACAGCTTTAGCATCCTATCAGGTACCGGACCATCTAGGAAGAGTAACGTATGCCTCATTCCGATTTGACTACGCCATGCCTTTTTGTGCTCCTCAGCTAGTTTTCGTTGAATAATATCCTTTCCGGTTTCATGGGATATACCGAAAGCGGGTTCAGGTCCTACGAATTCGCCCGTTGCCTCTTGTTTGGCTAGCAGGTCATCACCAGCCTGAACTGCACTATTGGCAAAGATAGCGCTTTTATGGCAGCCTTGCTATCCGTTATAATGGTAACTGGTCCTTTGTTAAGTCCCAAAACCATTACCTGATGAACACACCAGTCAATGGCGGCTATTTCGGCCTGGAAAATGGAGGCATGTTTTCCTCCATAGGTACCAGCCCCGGTTCCTTTAGTATTTTTGACCCCGTCTGTGTACCAGATGATTTCTATACTCCTTCCCGGGTATGTTCCATTTGTCCAATTACTCCGCTGTGGTATGATTGTTTTGAATCTGCGGGATGGGTGTACGATTTTAGTGAAATAGGACCTCATTTTTAGTATCTCTTCTTCTAATGCTTTAAATGTTGCTGGTCTTGATGTCCCCACATTTAAAGTATGTCCATTTATGTGCATCCTATAGGCTGCTTGTCTAGCTTCCATCATAACAAACAGATGCAGTGGTGGTAGCGATGCTATGTGTTACATGGCTGCCGTGGGTGTTGTCCTCATTGCCTCAGTTATCAGCAGACACGCCTGTCTTTACACTCTTTCAAGTTTTACTGCTGCGCTTTTGGTTTGGGCATATTTGGTCATACTGGGTCTCAGTTCCCATGTGCGTCCTACCATTTTTCTGGTCGCAAAATGTCCTCCCATGACCTTTTTGCTGATGCTCTCTAGGTGGAAGTTGAAGTTTAATCAAGTATGAACCCTAGATATTTTACTTCATTTTTGATTGGGACTTCAATTTCATACATACGTAGTGATTTTATGTCATCTGTTTTTCGTCTCCTAGTGAAGGGGACGATCGCCGTTTTGACCGGGTTTACAATTAACCCTTCATCCCTGTACCATCTTTTTACGGCATTTAGTGACTTTTCCATCAAGTTTGATACAGTGGTCCCAAACTTCCCGCTTACTAGAATGGTCAGTTCATCTGCAAACCCTAGTGCATATATGCCCTGGCTTTCGAATAGTAGCAGAAGGTCGTCCATGACGAGGAACCACAGGAGCGGCGAGAGAACACCTCCCTGCGGGCACCCGCCAGTGACCGACGCTTCTGCTGTTTTTCCGTATCTTGTTTTCCCATTGTCGGACCTGCGGGTTAATCCCTCTTTTCTCCATCGCTGTTGCTATGGAATTGAAAGTTGTGTTGTCAAGCGCCCCTTCAATGTCTAGAAAGGCCCCTAACGCAATGTCTTTGCATTGTAGGGTCCTTTCGTATCTGCTCATTAGCTGGTGGATTGCTAGTTCGCATGACTTTCCCGCTTGGTAGACATATTGATGATGGTGTAGTGGTGAGTCTTTTAAGACTTCCCGTATGTGCCTGTCTACTAGTTTTTCAAGTAGTTTTAGAACAAATGATGACAAGCTGATTGGTCTGTAGGATTTAGCCTGGGCATATGAATCACGCCCTGGCTTAGGTATAAATACCACCTTTACAGACCGCCAGCTGCTTGGGACCTATGAAAGGGTAAGGCTTGCTCTGAGGATATTACATAGTCAGAATATATCACGTCACCTGGTTTAATTATCGTTTTTGCTGTTTCCCAGTCCCGTTTTGGAACTCCTATGTTGGGCTTGCCTAGATCCTCAGAAACAGGATTGTCAAGTATTGCAGAACCCGGGAAGTGTGTCTGCAAGAGTACTTGCAAAGTCTCTTCTACCGATTCTGTGTACTTTCCATCTTTGGTCTGTAGTGAGCCGATGTTCCCAGCGTGATCTTTGCTGAGCGTCTTGAGTAGACGGGAGCTTGTGGGTTCACTTTCTATGTCCTCACAGAATTTTTGCCAAGAGTCTCTCTCGGCTTTTTTGATGGCATTGTTAAATGTCCTTACATTTGTATGTTATTTCTTAATAACAATTCGACTTTTGCAAACCATTTATTAGAAAACAATCGCAATTTCAGAAAGGATGTACTTTCAGAAATCCACTTTAGCGATAAAGGTCGTAAAATAGATTTACCGGAAGCATTAGAAATTCATAAAGCCAAAATTAATACGGGTTTTTCCATTCTTAATGATCAGACCGATTAATGTATTCTCCTCTTTTCGATAGTATATAAGCATCGTTTGTAATAAATTTAGGTACTTAATATTTGAAAATAATCAAAACTAGTCACAGTTATACAAAATATAGTGGTAAAACAAAGTTATAAAGTGTTTTATTTAATCTTTTTATCAAAATTCACCACCAAGTGAACGCCGCCATCATACAAGAATTTCTTTTTTACTTTAAAAGATCAATGATAATAAATTATTGTTTATCATTTAATGTGTGCATAAAGTAACTTGATTTAGCAAAAATAGCCTTCTATACTATTACCAGTTTTTAATTTTGGTACATGTTTAAGAAGTCTTAATGATATATGTTTTTTTGTAATAAGATTTTTGTTTTATTCTTGTTTGTGGAACAACGCCACGCGAATCTTGTATACGAATTTTTACACACGCTGTATAAAGTTAGATGATATCTTCACTCGCACTCCCTCAAAAAACACAATAAGGAGATTTAGTTGAAGTTTAATTACTACATTTAAAGATAATCGTGTGATCAAAACTAATTAGGATAGTTGTACAATCATGTAAAAGCAAATTCTGAGACAAGTACAATTAAGTGATTCTATGTTTATTTACCTTATCGTTAAATTATGTTTCATCAAGTGATCAATGTGCAAAATGTTCGTAGTTTTCATAATGTTGTGTTATTTTTTTCGGGATAATCTATTAATCATTAACTGCATTCCTACACCTTCACATATTAGATAATATCAGATCCCATATGTAGAAAGCGATACGGATTAGAGACAGCGAAATACTTTCAGTGACATTGTCCAACTTCAGTGTTTGTTAAACTAGTATATTTGCGTCTATTTACGCTTATAGGATATATTAATGTACCCTTAGAAGAAAGACCGATTGGTGCACCATTAAAATGACTTTATTGCTTATAAGGGAATTTATTAAAGTCAATAAAGACTGTCATCGCAAAATCAATTTATGATATCATTAATAACAAAGACGTGGAAAATGGACTTTGATATCATGATATGCATACATAAAAATAATATTTTTTTCTTAAATGAGGCACTATGCAAAACTAGAACATACTACAAGAAAATTGTCATAAATATTAAAAACACATGTAATTGTATGAATATTCTGACAATATGAGCCGAAATATACTGTACAATTCTTAATATTTTATTTAAAAACGTAGACGTTGTAAAGATACATTTTAGAAATGTTAAACAAAATTTATTAAACAGTTGATTAAGTTAGGCAGCTAATGCTACAAAATATAAAGTTTCAAAGAAGATATAATAAAATAATTTGATATCATGAAATGAGAAATACTATCACTCAACGTTCAGCATTATGAGAGAAAGACAACCTGGGTGATCGAAGCATTTTATCTTAATCAAGTCTCTAGGGATGATCTATCCAACTGGACTAATTTAGAGACTGGATAATAGTTTAAAATATAAAATATACATAGCTTTACATAGCCATAAGTTACATTAAATGAATTTATTAAACAACAGGACGATCCAAATATTTATAGAAAATATAATCTTCATAGTAAGGATGATCCAAGGTTACCCACAGGAAGAAGTACTATCTCCTTTTGCGTATAATATCGTGATGGATGACTTGTTTATAAAACCGAATTGTTTTGATGATTGATCTCTACCAACTTGCCTTCCGAACTCGGTTCAATAATATTCATCCCGCGGGTCCCGTTCCTGACCGGCAATCGATCGTTTCGTGAGAGGACGCATTCGGGGAAAATTGCAGTTTGGTAAAAAGAGGGCCTGGAGGTCAACGGACTTCCAGAACTACAGAAAACGTCGAGAGGGTGAGACTGTCGTTTTTGCGCTTTCCTCGGCATTGCTTCTCTCATAACTTGAAGAAATGGATCTTGGGGACGTATGGTTCCAACAGGATGGAGCCACGGCACACACAGCGAGAATTTCAATGGAACTTTTGAGGAAACACTCCCACAAGCGCCTAATCTCCTTGAGGGGTGGCGTACTGTGGCCAGCGCGCTCGCCCGATTGTTCTCCCTGTGACTTTTTATGGGGATATCCCAAATCCATTGTTTACAATAACAAACCACGGACACTGCAACACCTGAAGGACAACATTCGCCAAGCCATCGCCAACATTCCCGTCGATATGCTTGAAAGAATGGAGCGAAACTTCAAATAGCGGGTGGATCTGTATAATGGGGACCGCCATTTGTCTGATGTTTTTTTTAAACCCACTTAAAACAAAAACTCACAATGTGTACGATATGATAAAAATTAATTAAATCGATATGTGAAATACTTTTTCTTTTATTGACCTTTCAAATCAGCAAGTTCCAATGCCGCACCTTGGATTTATTAAGAAATTATTTGTTATTTCACCTAAGTTTTAAAATATCATTATATATAAACAACAAATGTTAACTTGAGTTAAATACATATATGTGTTTGACAAAGTGTTTCAATATGAGAGCTTTAAAACCGTTCTTTAAATAAATATGCTTTAAAGCAAGAAAATACCATTAAACTTGGAGAGTTAAACTCCAAAGTAAAACTCAATTTATATGACTTAAAATGCATTATTTTGATAAGAAAATAGAAAAGCCGATCCATGGCCGTTATTGGCATGAAAATAATGATTCAATGTATATTCACTTTTAGAGTGTTTTTAACACTTTTTAAATTTTTGTTATTGATTATGTATCATCATGTGACATATTTATTCTGCCATGTAATATAAATCATTATTATTTTTATTCAGAGTGAGTAGCCCATTAGCATCGGTACGTTGCAGGATTTACTGCTGTCGCAATTACTTTAACAAATCAGCGCATTTTTACAGCCTTCAATACCATTCCATCTACAACAAATACGGTAATAACAAGAGGTTATCAAATACTTCCATTTTTGAACATTACTGCAACAATATGTAAATACTGAATTCTGGTGAAGAAAAGTTAAACTTTATTTAAAACTATTAAGTTTTAAAATATAAAATTGCAGACTCTAATAAAATAATCTGGAAATATAGAACTACATACGTTGTTTCGGGGTTTATAAGGTAAATCACAGAATAATACTGTAAACAAAGCAATTATAAATCAAAATCAAGAATTATTATGTTTGCTTTTAACAATCAATTTGGGTGGTTACAAAATATTGCTCTAGAAAGTGTAATTCAAGTGAACAATGAATAACTAGAAGGATTTATTTACTATTTAGAAACATTTATAGATATTTTTTGATATTTTTTTATTTTAAAATTGAGAGTCAGTAATAATTTATACATAAAATTAAAGTTACTTAAAGCATTAATATTGTGATTATTAGATGTAATAAAAGGATATATGTGTTAGTACACTTGCTGTTACACTTAATAGTTGTATTTTTTCATGTATTTTGTTTTGTATTCATAATTCAGAATACCTTACTTTTTTTGCTGCGAGTTGTCTTATCATATAAAACGTGGAATTCAAATTTGTAGTAAAGAAATTGCTTTTACATAGGTATAATAAATATGGCATATGGGTATATAAATTAAATATTTAAAACTGTATTTCCAACCTATTTTACAGACCATTTTCACCAAATTTAAACTGTCTATATACAGTTTTAGGTGTTACAAATATTGTTAATCTTAATTTTAAAGTTAATAATGAAAAGTATGTGTCAGAAAAAAAAGTTAGTATCTGTACTGCTAGTTATCACAATTTAATAAGACTACTGAGTTTAGGTCTGTAGTTTAGGCGTGTAAAATTTAGAAGAAATTTGTTTGTTAAATTTAGTACTTATTTTAAATATTAAAAGATTTTGTTTACGCAAATTTTTGGCTTTGTACTATTTTTTAAAAATTCTTTAGATAATTTGTGACAAATTTATGGTTAGAGAGCGGATTTCTAGCATTATGCTTATCCATAATATTAATAGCATCGAAACAATTCTTAATATCTATACGAATCTTGAAGAATGTGATTACCTAGCGCTAAGTTTTTTGGCTTTTGACTTTTTATGCTTATTTTAGATTTTGATGCTTATTTGGAGCATTTTCTTAAACATTTAAAAAACATTTAATAATAATTTCACGCTGATATTAAATTAATGTGCTAATATAGAGAATTTTCGTAAAAATCTGTATCCCATCATTTATAGATTAAATTTGTATTACATATTTTCTTCGTGTCGTTTGACAACATAATTGTCAAAAATCTTCATAATATGATACAATAATTATAATGAATTTTATTATTAATAAATATTAGTATAAATTACCAATTAACAATGGATTCGTTTATAAATAAGTAGATATAATAGACCGTCTCATTATTCAGATAATACAGACCAACGCTTCATACGAATCACACCTATGATATTCCGGATGTAAACGTCGTTAAAAAATAAATAGTATTAAATGTAAACAAATTTAAGTGATAGCTAATAATCAGGTGTTCTGCAACCGTATCAATTTCCTACTCTCGGCAAAAGTACCGATGGGACGACTGGCGCATATTTACCGTTTTCGTTAATTTTCATATTCAAACTCGCATTCATAAACTATTGAATTGACATTCCAAAAACTTTGCTTATTTATCAAAAATTACTATATGCGTGAATCGTATTAACCTGGGGAATCACAGATAAATATTATATATATTATATAATTCACATGTATATTTAACCCATAATGCAAAAGGTGAAAACCACAATACAAGAATTAATTAGAGGCTATCCAGAATTAATAAGTGAAAATTATACATTATTTTGTAAGGCATGTTTAAAAATAGTAAGTTTTATTTTAGTTCCCAACTGCATCCTAGCTAGTCAAGACTTGTATGTAAAACATGTTATAATAACACTACGTCAAGAACGTTTGAAAAAGTTCAAAGCTGAACTAAAAAAACAGCACAATTTCACAATCTTTAGCATCATCTTCAATTAAATTCACATGTGTGCAAAATACTTTTACATTCTAATATCCCTTTAAGAAAATTACAAAATAATGCATTTAAATCTTTCTTGGGAAAATATTGTAAAATACGCATTCCCGAGAAAAAATTATGTAGCTCTTAGATACTATGAAACCATACAAAAAATTAAAGATATTATTAACAATAATTATATGTGGTTTGGTGTGGATGAAACCACAGACTTGTTTAATTTAATAATATGAGTTTAACATGAAGACATCCGACCAATAGTATTTTGATATATACAAAAGAATTGAAGAAAACTGATAATAACATTATAGCAAAATTCATAAATGATGGACTGACAAGCTTATTTTTTCCGTAGACAATACCAAGTTACAAAATTTTACTAATAATGCATTTTGTGCATTGTACAAGTTTAGCACATGAATAGAAACGAATTTCTGAAACTATAAGAATGAAATTTCCATTTGTAGATTTAATTAAATATGACAAAATAGTTCTTATATTCTTCTGTGAGTACAATTATTCAAGAAGTCATTACCTGATATATCACTGCCCCATAAACCAGTGCTAACAAAATGGAGAACTTGGCTATATGCTACAATGTACTATGCGAACAATTTTGAAGAATTTAATAAGGTTATATACAACTTTCCCGAAACGACAAGCAAATCAGTTAAAGACTGTTAAACAGTTCTTAAGAAACAAGAGCTTCCTTCAAAACAATTGAGTTACATAAAATCGCGTTTAAATTTTGTGAGCAACACAATCAAATCTTTATAAAAGCAGATTCATTTTAGAAAATACCTGGACGCATTTTCCAAGAAATCAAAATAAAATCGAAAGAAGTATTCGGTGAAAACGAAAGATTTTTAATATTAAATAAATTAATTTTGATTTTGAATGGCATTTTTCAAATGGATCCAGCTATAATTTAAAATAAAGAGAAGCTTTTCCACAAATTTATTGAGCGTCAGAAGTAATAATTTCTACAATTAAACCCTTAGAACAACATTTAATGATCTACTGTTATTATGAATAGATTTTAGTTATTTTGAAACGTATACAAAATTACAATTTAATTTTTAAATACTTACATGATATTATATATTGCGTAAAGAAAGTATGTTTTAAGCCGAATTTCTTTGTAAAATATGTTGATAAACGTGTAACATATTAAGAAAATATAGTTTTCTTTAGTGCTTTTTTCGTGTTTTTATGCTTTTTTCCTGTTTTTATGCTTTTTTAATGCTTTTTTTCTCTAAATTTTGTGCCTTTTTAAGTGCTTTTTTTTCACATTTTTTAAGCTTTTTTATCCGTTCTCTATTTATGATTATTTACATAATATATTAATTTATTCTAAATTATTATTCATGTAAATGCCTGTTTAATAATAATGTTATAATACAAATAAAATTTTAATTATAATTATATCTTAAATTAGAATTAATAATATCTTTTGTAAATTAGTTAAAATTATAAATAATTACTTAATTTCTTTTTCAATATATTATTCAAATTATCAAAGAAAATTTTAATAAAAGTAAAACAATTACTTTATTAATTTTCTAAATGGCTTTCTGACATTTAAGATATAATTTTCAATGCATAACAGCATTTAGATCAAAAATAAAACTTCATTATTATGGCGAAGGCGCCGGGCACGAGAGGCATATTTATAGATTTTGATCTTTTTAAACAATTCAATTTAGTTTCTAATTATAGAGAATGATATGGACGTCTGTGTACCCAGTCAACATGATACAGTTCATTATTTCCGGATTGTGCGAAGCAGAAAAAGGAATGTAAAACGACGTTGATGCGCGCCGTCGTAGGACGAGGCAGGAGAGGAGAGAGCGTCGCGCCGTTATTTAAGCGTTGCGACGCCCCAGCGTCGTCCACAACGCGTCGGAGCGCCCCAAAAAACAAAACACTCTCACCCGCACACCGACCATGTTCCTCTGGAGCGTCGCGACGCTCTGCTCTTTTGCGCTCGTCCTAGTCAGCACGCATCCGCATCAGCTCACTTTTGGAATCAACAAAGTAAGTTTTTATTATTACTAATTATTAATACTTTAATTATATAATAGTTAAAATAAATTGTGATTCATTATTAATTGATAATAGATTTTCGTAGTAAATTGGTTTATTAATTAATGTAAAATCTATTAATTTATTTTAAAAACAAGTTATTTCATTATTATTTGGTGAAAAAGTGTTACAAGTAAGCAGGTAAAAATTAGTTTCAATATAAATATAATTGTGAAAAAATAACTTCGTGCATTTGAATTGTTGATGTGTATAAGAACTATTTATAAATTCGTTTTGTAGCTAAACTAAATTTATAATAGGATATTTATTTCATACGTTTGTTTGGATTGATACACTTGTTGTGTGTATTAATCCAAACAAACCTATTAAATGTTTGTTCCATCAAGAATACAGCTTGGGAAGTATATGTTATTTATTTCGATAAAACATATATAATATTTTTTTTAATTTGAAGAATTAAATACTATGTAATATTTAGAACTAAATATCTTAAATTTTACGAGTTTAATTAAGTAAAATTTCAAAGTGTTATTTTCAATAAAACAATTATACATGGCATTAAACATAATATTACATAACTTTTAGGATGTATGGTCTATGTAAAATATAGTAATTTAATTAGAGTTAAATTAAAATAAATCAACAGTTTATATATATCCTAAAAAAGGAAAGTTATAAATAAAATTAAAGAGTTAATAGGGTACAAGAAAGTTTTAGTAACCTAAATCAGTTTTTTCACGCTATTGCTACTATGTGAACGAAATGCCACTTGCGACACTTTGCAATCTATAGTTTGACATTGTTTAAATTGGTATTTATTTAAGAACTTGTGAACCAAAATAAATTGAAGGACGGCCGTGGAAAGTAATACTCAATCACAAAACCTACTCCTCTTTTTTTTTAAAATAAGAGAGCAGAAAATTTCATCAATAACTTCAAGTAAAAAAAATTAACGGTGTGTAATCAATCATAATTTCATATTAAATCAACATTAAAGCATTGCCTACAAAAGAATTTATTACAAATTCATTCTCCGTTCTCGATGTAAAAATTTAACAGTTGAGTGCTCACAATATATACTTGACATTATAGGAACGAATTTGTATTCATACGCATGTAGAATAATATTAAATTAGAAAGAAATTATTCTATATGAAATATGATATCATATTGTGTAATAAATATAGCAATAAAATATTATCTACATAATATTAATATTACTTCGTACTAAAAGTATTAATACTAAATACAAAAAAAGTGATATTTTTGTTTTTATAGTTAATTGTGAGTTAAAAATATATAATATACACGACGGTATAAGTTTACAGAAATTGTTTGTTTATATTATTACGGTAACTCCTTTTACAAATGAAAAAGTCAATTAAAATAGCTAAATGTCTATATTTTACATAGAATACATAAACTAAATTAACAACATATAATAATTAAACTGTGAAATTCTAAGTAACTCAATAAATGTTTGAATTATAATTTCAATGTAACCTAATCACTGGTATAAGAATAAAAGCAATAGGGGCTTAGTTGTTTTCGTATAAACAATGGGAATGATGTCAAATAATAAATTAGATTAAATAATTTTTAGTAAATTACATAAAACAAGGATATAATCTTGTTATAGTCCAATTTATTATCAAATTGAGTTCATTATAATATTGTATATTACCTCTATAATCTATATCTAATAACATTTTTTATTGATAATTTTGTTGCATAATAACTAAAAAATAAAATACCTTATATTAAATTGTATTAAAAAAACTAACACATTCTTCACAATTTTATTTTTATTTACTATGAAATGAATAGATTGAAAAGATATAAAGTACAGGTGTAGAACTAATTAAAATTAAATAAATAATGCGGGATTAATACAAAAGTAAACGTAAAATTAAATTAATATAGTACTGCAGTGTGAATTTCCTTTTTGTATAATAAAAGGATAATAAGAATAAGAATATTCAAAACCCAGTTAAATAAAATCTGCAAGGCAAAGACAAATTTAAATAAATTGATAAGTTAACAATTTTAATGGTAGGAATTGATAATAAAATTTTATTCTATAGTAGCCTACGCTAGTTTGAGATCGAGCTAATCTCATTTAATTTAAACATTTCTTCGCTGAACACTAAGCTGTCGAATACAGTGCAGCGTGGGTGATTATTGGTAAGACGAAATAGATTTTTGTTTGCATATATCACACGCCATTAAGCGATGTTCAAGTTTTTCTAGCAAAATTGAATAAATTAGAACATTTAAATAATTATTATATCATATATGGATACGTCAATAATAATTTATTCAATGAAAATAACATAACTCTTGAATTTAATAACTTTATTAAATCTTATAATTCACACCTGTTTATCAATAAATTAACTAGAATCACAGTTACCAGCAGTACTTGCATTGACAGTATCATTATTTATGATTCATTAAAAAATAAACATATTTATAATACTTTAGTAAGAAACCAAGGCTTTTCAGATCATTGTGCGCTAATATTAAATGTTCATATACAGAAAACAATGTTTACAACAAAACGATCATCATATCGAAGTTATAGTAATGTAATAAAGTATCAACATTACAAATGCTTTCCACATAAATATAGCCTTCAAATTAGCAATATATAGAAACACATAAGTAAAATAAAAAGAATTAAAAATACCTTTAAAGAAGTCTGAAAAGTTATCAATAAATAAAGAATAAAAATAATCACATATCATATTTTTTAATACAATATAGTCACTGCAACAAACTGTCAGTAATTCGCAAAATGTCAATTTCCACGTCAACATTCTTATACACAACAGCAAAATATTTTTATATCCAGTCACAGACACTGAATTATTTAACGTAATATTAGATTTTAAAAAACAAAAATAAATTTACATGTGGGGTAGATGAAATCCCTATGCACATAATTTTAATATCATTTCAATATATAGTAGACCCTCTAATAACAATAATAAATCAATCTTTTACAATCGGGTATATTTTCAGAGGTACTAAAAATATAATTACACCTATCCATAAGAAAGTTGACTTAGATATTCTAAGTAATTCTAGACCAATAATTGTATTCTCGAATTTTTCTAAAATATTAAAAACACTCGTATGCAAAAGGATGTTAAATTTTTTATAAATATAAACTATTAAACAAACACCAACACGGCTGCATTCCTGGAAAGAGTATCAACACAATACTATTTGATTGTATTGATAATATCATAACCACTCTCGAAAATGGTGAAGTTGCTTGTGGAATATTCATAGATTTTTCGAAAGAATTCGATTGCGGTGAATACGAAATTCTGTTAGCTAAATTAAAATGATATAGAATCAGTGGTACAGCATTGGCTTGGCTAAGGTCGTATTTAACTAACAGAAAACAAACAAGTAGTCAAATTAAATGTTATCAGCTCGTGCACATTTTCAGAATCTAAAGAGATAAATATAGGGCTTCCTCAAGGTAGCGTTTTAGGGCCAATATTATTCATAATATACACCAACCACATAACAAACTCTTTATTAGATGTATATGCCAGTATAATATCATTTGCTGACGATAAAAGCATATTAATAAAAGCCAAAACGCACACAGAACTCAACACACGTTGTGAACGTAATTACAATAGCATCAACGGATCATTTAGTGATAACAAACTAACGCTCAACACAACAAAAACTAAATTTGTCTTATTTAAAACAAAACAGAACATATATCATATAAACAATTTAATAATAAATAATCTCAATGCTAGGTATGCTTCTGCATACGTACCTTAAAAGGTATGATAGATATCACAATTATAAAAATTGTTTACAATAATTTTTGTCTCGAATATGCGATATGGTGTATGTTTTTGGGGACATAGTAACCAATGTTCCTCAATATTTGACATCCAAAAAAAGAGTCTTGAGAATAATCTATATCCTCGGATTCAATACTTTGTAGACGTATATTCAAACAAAACCGCTTGCTAACGTTGTACGTGCTGTACATATTCTAATATTTATTCAAAAAATAAATTGCCACTTTAGGAAAATGAAATATGCCAAAGGTGTGATACGAGACATTTAATTAATTATAATATCCCCAAGCACAGGCTCACTTTATCAGAAAATAATATAAATTACAATTGCATCAATTTCTTTAATGACTTGCCAAATAATATTAAAACAATAGAAAACAGTAATAAATTCACACTATTTGATTTTCTCTATAACAAAGAATTATACCTCACAAATGAATACTTCTCTTGGCTTAAATTATATATGTTACTTTTTAGTTTTTTGTTTTTGGCGCCTTTCTTCTTCGATTATACATAGATTTTTAATTATGATTTTTTAAAAGAAAAATTTTTAGATTATGTCTAGTGTGGTGGGTAGTAATACTTTAGTAGGTACTATATATTATCTCGATGTGTATTTTAAAATAAAATAAGCAATTATATATGTAAAGACTTGGGAGAGTTAAAATTTTTAAATCAATAGAAGCTTGCCATCAATCTTGTGAGAAGCCATTACCGCATATTACTCTAATTGCTTTATATTGTAGACCAAATATTCTGTGCCTGATTATAGAATGACCCCAGACAATTAGCGTTTATGTCATGGGATTGAAAATTGAGAAATAAGCAACGCTTATTATCTTAGTCGAGAGGGAGCGTAGAACGAAATATTTATGTATAATTTGGCTGAAGATCCGTTTCTTGCTTCTTTAAAGAGATCATCATAGTTACATATTTTGACTAATTGAGTTTTAAACAATTACTTCAAGAGCCTTCTGATGCTCTTTATTGTGCTTCAGAGTGTAGAGTAGAAACAATATCCAGACGCATTGACTCACTTGTTATTCTATTACCATCCGCAAATAGTACAATATCTGTACCATCAATTGTAGTGAATAAATAATTAACATGTATTAAAAATAATAATGACCCCAAAATGTATCCTTAGGGCACATCGCGCACAATTGGTAGAACAGTTGACGTGATGTTCTGCGATAATACAAATTGAGTTCTATCCGAAAAGTAAGACATAATTAATCTGCAATAATAACTGTATATTTTTCCCAATAGAAAATTATGAAAAATGATGAAAGGATAATTTTCTATCGTTTTTCGCCTCAAAATAATCAACGGTCTTTTTCTTAAAGCTACATATTACTTCCGAGGTTTTCTAAAGCAGGACAGAATAAATTACATTTCTTAAATATTCAGTCAAATATATCAGTAAATTTTTCCCAAAATTTTTGCAAATAAAAGTAAAAAGGTTATCGTGCGGTAATTATTTGGATCCTTATAATCACCCTTTTTATGAAGAAGTATCTCTAACGTCCTTTTGAGTGAATCAGAGAAAATTTTATTTTTGATACACATGTTTAAAAGTTCTGTCAAAAGGTAAATAATAATTATCAATATTGATTTTAAGTTATCAATCCGAATTCCACAAATATCTCTACTTTGCTTGGTTTTAAACTTAATAAATTGATAAGATCGATTAACATTAGTTGTAACTTGGACAAATGTAAAATGCAGACTATAATTGGTGGACACATTAAACTGATTGGATCAACATTAGATTTTGATGTGGAATTTATTATTTTAGAGAAAAATTGGTTGAATTCATTTATAGCTTTTTTTGTTTTTATTGGATATTCTGTTCGAATTTATATTTCCCAAGTAGCTTTCGGCTCGAAATATAAATTTTAAAAGAAGAAGTTATTACATCCAATTTACACGTTACAGTTGCACTTATATGTTAGACGATATTTATTTCTTAAGTTTTTGTGTTTGGTTATATACTTCAAACATTAAAACAAGCGTATTTTTTATATTGTAAATAGCATTATACTACTTAAGTTTTAAATTTTCTATTTACTGGAAATTTTCCTTTTCGGAAAAACGAGATTATATTTGGGAGTGAAATGCATAAAATCCCATGATTACTTATCTAACAATTGGAAAATAAATTTATTGTGATATTAAATGATTGACGCACTTTACATTATCTTGTAGTATACTCTTGAAAATTTTGTACCAGTCAAACACATAAGATCATTAACTTTGGTGGATTTGGTTTACGACTGAATTGATAAACCTAATTGAGGATAAAAAAATTGCTCATGAAACATATGTGCAGTACCGTAATTCTATAAATTATCAAAATTTTAAATTGCTACGTCAAACATGCATTAATTTAAGAAATAATCTCTATGAAAAATATGTTGACCCTAGAAAATTTTGGAACTTTGTTAGATCTTTCTAATATATTCCGGAATTCCCAAAATATATGCATTACAACACTAGAAGTTGTGAGAAATCTCAACATGTAAATCGCCGACTATTTTTCAACTGTTTACAGTCATGATACACCATTGCATATACTTTTAATGATATGACTAAAATTGTATGCCATTTCAATTTTCACAAAGTAAAATATTTGAAACTATAAATAATTTTAATTCTAGTAATAGTATACGTCCTGATGGCATCCCTTCCAGTTTTCTGAAGAACTGTATTTTTTCTATACACACTCCTATCCGTCCAGTGGAGCAGCGGCGTATCCCTTAGGCCGTTTTGAACTCTTCAATTAGCGTGCGTTCGAACCCCGGACAGGCTTGTTTATTTTATTAGTTCCATTATTTCCTTTGTTTTCTTTTGCATCCTTTCAATCGGGCCAGTTTTGTGTTGTTTAATTTGTTGGTCACCGTGACGGCCCTCACTGGTGTGAAGTGTGTAATTTCCTACGTTAACTCCTCTAACATTTCCTTTTTTTAATTTAAATATTAGTATTAATTATTATTAATTATGGTGCATTGTTGTGGAATATGCGAACAAGGCATCACGCCCAATACACCATTTATTAAATGTTGCGGCAAATGCAATAAATCAATCCACGTAAGATGCACGGGTTTAAGGGATGTGGAAATTACATATTTAAATAATTCCAAAAACAAATGGATGTGCAAAAAATGCGTCTCAACGTCAACTTCAGTGCCTCATGCAGATATTTTAACAATTGACATCCTCAACAAAGCTATCGAGGCTCAATTCAAAATATTTAAAGATGAGATAATTGAATTAATCTTATTGCGCTTTGAATCACGGCTACAGGAAATAGAAAAGGCCCAAGAACGTCTTCAATCAGAGCTGGATATTTTAAAATCGACTGTAAACCTAGATTCGAAAAGTAACGTAACTGAAGCTGTACTTGCCGAATTAGAGGAAAACGAAATGTGTTGCTTTTTAATCTTCCTGAATCAAAGTCTAATGCAATAAATAATAAGATTAACGACGATCTTATTGAAATTATAGCTATTCTTGAGAAGCGCGGAATATCTCATGTTCCCAATAAAGTATTACGCTTAGGAAAACATAACAGTAATAAACCACGACCTCTTAAAATTATTTTAAATACTGATTTGGAAGCTAAAGCTGCACTGAAAAGTAATGCTAACGCAACAGATACTTGTAAATTTCAAAGTGACAGAACTAAGCAGCAATCTGATTATTTAAAGCGACTGAAACAAGAAATGGAATTTCGAAAATCGCACGGAGAAACTGACCTTACTATTAGGTTTAATAATGATCATCCTTATATCACTCGCATTAATAATTTATCCTCTGATGCTTCAAAAAAGTGTTACTACCAAAATTGTGATGGAATCAGAACAAAAATTGATACTCTCTCAATCGTTGTCTCTTGTAGTATCTGTGATATTATAGTAATTTCAAAAAGATGGCTTTATGAAAACCTTCAAAATAGTCAATTACAGTTTATCAATTATAATATTTTTAGAACTAATCGCACTATCACTGGGAACAACATGGGAGGTGGCTTATTATTTGCGATACATAAATCTTTAAAATCTTCCCTACTTGAGTTCAACAATAATATTGAGCATTTGTTCGTAACACTTTCAGTTAATAACATAAAATATATTGTGGGCGCTGTTTATATTCTGCCAAATTCTCCTGCTTGCATATACAAGGAACACTGCTCTTATCTGGAAAATTATATGGAATATTTTGAGGACCATAAATTCATAATCTGTGGCGATTATAATTTGCCTTCATTGAAGTGGAATGACAAAGGAGTTATCTTAACATCAATCAATCCTAATGATGTCAAATCTGAGCTTTTGCTAATTACTTTATTTAAACAATACGATTATATTCCAAATTCTAGAGGCGTGTTTTTAGACTTAGTATTTAGTACTATGGCAAATGTTACTGTTTCTTTGGCAGATGATTTACTATTGACAGAAAGTGATCACCATCGTGCGTATACTTTATCTATTCCCTGGGATAATCCTAAAGCTTTTATTTCCAAAGAAAAAATATATCTTTTTCGAAAAGGTGATTATGATTCTCTGAATTACCATTTAAATCTTATTGACTGGAATGCTTTATTTGCATCTTATTCTGACATAAATGATGTTGTCCTTAAATTTTAGGATATAATATATGAAGCTTTTGAATTATACATTCCGTATGTTTGGAAGTCCAATTTATCATCAGCATATCCAAAATGGATGAACACGGATTTAAAGCGTTTAAACAAATATCTTCAGCTGACGATTACCTTCAATTTTCAACGTTAAGGTGCCAGTGTAAGAATTTGTCACGTCACTTGCATACTAAATACATCGATCGCGTTCAATGCAGCATAAAAGCTAATCCAAAATTGTTTTGGAACTATGTGAGGGAATTTAAATCAAATGAAAGTATTCCTACAATACTAAAAATGACTCCGAGCAAGCTGAGAATGGTGAGGAAATAGTGCAGATGTTTTCAAACTTCTTTTCTTCAGTATACGTAGATGACAGCGCAGTATCTCAACAATTAAGGATGGATTCCAACATAATAACCGTCAACGATACATCGCTAGCCCTCACACTGAAGTCTTCGAAAATATTGTGCACCTAAAAGAAAGTGATACGTGTGGTCCTGATGGCATTCCCAGTTCCTTTCTTAAAAAATGTGTTTGTTCTATTGCGCTTCCTTTTTTTTGATCTTTAAAAATCCTTAAAATGCGGCGAATTTCCATGGATTTGGAAACAGTCATTGATAACACCAATTCATAAGTCGGGAGCAGTTGATAAAGTAGACAATTATAATCAACATGGATTTGTTTCTAAAAGGTCCACTTGTACCAATCTAGTAGAATATCAGCAATTTTTGTCAAGCGCTTTGGATAAAAGGATGCATTTTGACAGTATATACGCTGACTTCTCTAAAGCGTTTGACAAAGTTCAGCATTCTACATTATTGGTTAAACTGTAACAACTTGGTTTCAAAAATACTAAACTCAGTTGGATAAAGTCATTTTTAGAGAATCGTTCTCAGCAAGTGAAATTGGGCCATTTCGTGTCTGAAAGTATAGTTTTTTCGTCTGGTGTTCCTTTTTACTAATGATATTCATAATATAGTGAGGCATAGCAATTTACTTATGTACGCGGATGACCTTAAATTATATAAAGCATTTGAGTCTATTAGTGATTGTGTTGATTTGCAGGATGATTTGAATCGTATTTGTACCTGGTGTGACATCAACAAATTGAAATTAAATGTCAAAAAGTGTTTTTCAGTATGCTTTTTAAGATCTAAATCAGTTATAAATCATACCTGTAATATTAATCTGAATGATTTTGACACTAGGGATATAGTCAACGATCTTGGTGTTACTTTCGATAGTCGTTTAACATTTAATTTACATATATCAAATATTATTCAGAAAGCGTTTCGTAATTGGGGATTCATTTGGCACATCGCAAAAAATTTAAATATTGATTGTTTAAAAATATTGTATTATGCATTTGTTAGATGCCATTTGGAATATGCTTCAGTCGTGTGGTCACCTTACACTAAGTCTAACTGTGATAAGATCGAACGAATACAAAACAATTTTTTGCGGTGTGTTGATTTTAAGATGGGAATAACACATGTTCAAGGGGACTACGATTTTACAATGTCTTGTTTGTCAATCCGGTCGCTGGAGTCTCAACGAATTAATTTGGATGTATATTTCATTCATAAACTTATTAATTATAGAATAGATTGCGAGCCATTATTAGGGTACTTAGACTTTTATTCAAGTAGCTCTAGCGATTGATTTCTACAGACGGTCCAATTGTTGACAGTACAGTTCCGATTTAAGAGTGTTATCGTAGAGGAGCAGCTCATAGTAGATAATTCTCTACCAATCCAACCAAATACACAGCAAAACCTTCCTAGCCGCCAATCCTGGCTTTGCCACCATTTCCCCCGACCATTACCGCAGGGTTACACTAGATGGCGTTAGAAAGATGAGATTTGGTACTAAAAAATTTTTGTGATTAGTTGACACAGTAATCACAAAATTGTCAGAAATCTTTCTAAGTACTAAATCTCATCTTTCTAACGCCATCTAGTGAAACCCCATCGGATTTATACAACGCAAGATTCAGATAACTAAAGCCGTCTATTGGAAAAATAATGAATTTATTTTTACTACACCGTATAATTTCAATACTTAATATACAATGCTCTAAAACATAAAAATCCCCAAACGCTTGCGGTTGTGATTTTGCCCTAAGTATTTAAATATAAGATTTTGTAAGTAACGAAGTTAAATTAATAATTAATTTTCAAATATTTTAATGTCATTACGTATGTTTAAAATAAAATTTGCATTAATTTTGTGGTTTATAGGTCACCTCAATAAAATATATGTTTATAACTGTATTGGTAGATTTAAGATATTTGTTTATTTAATGAGTTTACAATAAATAGCCATCGATAACTTCCGTAGAATTATATATCCATGAAATCCGTCTATACAGATGTTGACTAAACTAATAATTTCTGAACTAAGCAGTAATATTAAACTATTAACGGATCAATATCAGAGAAATACTATCAATCTGCTAAAAGACCAAAGTTATAAATATAAACAACAAGCAAGTGCATTACATAAAATATAAACACAGATTTGCTTTTTCTTTCGTGAAATAAAACGATCTGGATATAATTTCATCACATCTACTTAATGTATTTTTGATTACTTTAGGTTAATGCGGGCTACGTATTGGATGCATTATTTAAATAGGTGCTTAGTTGTTAATGATCCTTTATGTACGTCGCATGTTGTAGTGTATATCCTTTAATTATTATATATTCTACAATATAAATTTTTAGTAATGTTATAGTCATAAATAATAATTTTATTAGTAATATTGCAGTAATTTTTAAGTACATATATTAAAATTCTTTATTAATCATATATTTTAAAAAATTCTACCAATTTTAAATAATCCTTATTATATCTAAATAATTAGTGGTTGATTTTCAAATTGTTATCTAACTCACTTAATAAAAGTTTGAAAATTAACAACTTCTTATTAATTAAATATAATAATACATTGTTTTTATAGTAAAAATATTCTGGCTATATATAAAGGAATTCGCTGGGTTATAAGTATTTAAAACTTATAAAATAATATAAAATGATCTTAATTATAGATCTATCTATATTTAATATTTCATTTTTTTATCGAGCAGTACTTAATTAAAACTTACATAGTAAAATGTGCTCTTGCAAGTGAAAGGTATATTAACTTTATTAATAAAAAATATTTAATTAGTTTCCGATAGTTGAAGCAAAATTATAACTTAAATTTATAAAATACACTATACGAGTGTTAAAAATTTATTAGGTATATTAAGTTTGTGGTACATTGAATATGTACTTTTAATCGACGAAATTTTAATGAAACCTTGCATAATAAAACATGCCTTACAACTGGAGAATAATTATAGAATTTTCAATTACATTATGACATTTCAAATATACTGGTTAATAATAAGCCCATAATAAATTTAAAAGCTTATTATGAATTTGTTTAGTTACCAATTAAAGAGGAAAATAATGCCGATTAACAGATTTTATTTTTTAAATTTATTATTATTCAATTATGTTAAGTTATTTTTACTCATGGGGGATTAAAATTGTAAGTGAATAAAGTTTGAAGGAATCGAATTGAATTAAGACGTAACAAAGGAGGGAGCGTAGCTTGAACTTGGAAATTCGTGTCGTAATTCTATTAATGGTGGTTTGATGTTATATAAAGGGAAGGCATGGGGTTGAGGTGTAATTACTTTCTTTTTCCTGTGGGGCTAATTAGGCAACGGCAAAAAATGTATTTTCAATTAATTAAAAATTCATTTGTGTTCCCGATTTTGTAAATTAACAACGGCTCGGGGAAATGCGCTGGTATAATATTTAAACAATAGATGGCTCTACGTGATTTTAGTTGGAAACTTGAATGTATTTCCGTTCGAAGGGAAACTAAGAATAAGAATTTTTAAAATTTATCTACAACTTTAAGAGGTTGTTTAATCTATAAGGAATTTATTAGTTATTAAGATTAATTATTTCGAATGTCAATTTGAATTAATTTCGATATGTAGCTTTACTCCATTTTTACAAAAAGTGTAGAAAATATTTAATAGTATATATATTGTCAGAGTGTTTCTTATAAAATATACCTTAAATTATGATAAATGTTAACAGGACTACGCTAAGATATATTACTGCTGATGTACAAGGCAAAAATTGCTACCTCGTAAATGTGGCACATTTATTTCAGTTAAATTTTAATGCGCCTAAATTATACTGAAGTCTGTAAATAGTAAGAAAATATATTTTGATTGATTACATATTTTAGCATTATAATTCGGATATATACGTAAATAAGTCCTTAGGTCTTTGTAGAAAATTAACTAATAATTTAAAAATATCAAAAAATATCGCAAGTCTACAACAATGAGTCTTATTAAGACTACAGAACAATTACATCTCTGGCTAAAAACCTTTGCAGATATAGAATTAGAATTATACAATGGTAATTTAATGAGGTGATTGATTTATTTGCGCTATAAACAAAAGATATTTATTTGCCAAAATTCTCAAATATATTTAAGGGAATTTGTTAACAAGGGTCTCTAGAACTTATTTGTTATGTTTTGAGTTTATATAACTACAAACATTCTTGGGTTTTCTACTTACTTAGCTTGAATGACATTTATTAGCTATTTTGGGGCTCTTGAATTTTAATAATGAAGAATATCTCTAGTAGATTTTTATTTTATTTCTTAGTTAATTTTCTCACTTGGTGAAACCTTTTGAAATAATATGTAAATAATTAAACTAGTTTTTAACAATTATTTAAAACTTGATTAAAAAACTAACACTTTCTTCACAATAAATTTTTATTTCGCTAGATGTACAATAATCAAGTTTTAATCATATCTTCAAGTAACTCAACAAAAAATTCCTATATAATAATTATTTACCTATTACTCCTATTTTTTTTAATTGGATACATGATTTTGTAGCTAAACAAATTAATAATGCTAACAATAAATTAACGAATTATTAGCTAACTGAAAACAACTCACCAATTCTTGTATATCTATTTGGGCATAACCTCCCGTTTTAAACAAATACATTTATTTAAATAACCCGAAACAATGCAATAGGTTAAAATTTAAATTAATTGTATGATAGAGAACTTCACATGAGTTGCCTGTATTAGTACTATAAATAATATCTTTCTAATTATAAATTAGTTTATTCTTGAAAAGTTACTTAAATTATACTCAAAATATATATCAAAACACGTTGGATTACTGCAAAGATTTACATTTGATTTAGAATAAATTTCGAAAATAATACAAGTGAGGGCTGAAAGACCTCAGGTCTATAGCCTAGACGGACTAACACCAACTATTTGTATTGTGATCATATTTATTGTTATTATGTATTTTGTATTGTCCAAATAAAGATGATTATTATTATTATTATTAATACAAGTGGATTCTTAAGTTGATTTTTTGAGATGTGATATCTTAGATTATATCAATAATATTTACGTTATTGTTATAATGAAGAAAATTATTGTAATTTTGTGTATTAAATATATCACATATAATAACAAGAAAAAATTATTAAAAAAGTATTTGCTTAAAAAATTATATCGTAAATCTTTTAGAACAGTAAATTTTGTCGAATATAAGTCAAAATTCTTAAACTACTAACTTTAAGAAACGTTAATAGTAAACACATTTATATTTAATGGCTACTATTAAAAACATCTAAGTCAAATATCAATCAATAAAAAAGTATATACATGATTAATTTATATTGATTGATAATTTTGGGAATGATTTTTACTTCTACCTGTTGAGAAAAGCATCATATAAGCTATTAGCTAACAGATATTCAATTATAAAAATGTAAAATTTACTTAGTTTAAATATAGACAAGCTTAGGTAAAATTTAGGATATAACTAATTTATACAGAGATGCATACAAAAAAGAATTTTCGGTGTCAATAGTGGATATTGATACCAAAAAATCTTTATTGTATGTATTTTAAAATCATTATATAAACAACTTTTTAAAACCCACCGTCCATAGGCAAAATATCCCATTAACGCTAAGTTATCATCGATTCATTAGTATGCAATTTTTGAAGTAGTTATTGTCAAATATATTTTTTTGTTTTTTAAGAGATTTTGTGAAATTGGGCGTAGGATCTTTATTCAATTCAATGATCTCACGATACAAGCTAGTATCATTTTACGTAATGAACATGTTTGCAAATATTCCTCCAAATGATTGCATTAAATTAATTGAAGGATCTTTTGAAAAAAAAAAACGTAAACATAACCGAAAAATTCGAAATTTAAACGTATTACAACTAGTATATTAATTGATAAGGCTGTTATATGTTGAAAATTCATATTCACTTGTTTAGTTGTTGAAGTAAAACACTTAAATTTTCAAAACACTTTATTTCTTCGCCTGAAGAAGCCACAGTGTGACGAAACAATTGTTGCGTTTTCAAAAAAGCAATAATAAAGTGTTTTGAAAATTTAAGTGTTTTACTTCAACAACTAAACAAGTATTACAACTAATTCTTGATAATAATTATTTTTCCTTTGAAAATAGGTTTTATAAGCAAACAGAAGATTTAGCGATGGGTTCACCATTGAGCCCACTGTTAGCCGAAATATTTATGAATAATTTAACCAACAGTATTTTAAATTCAAACACATTAAAATGTGGTATCGCTACGTCAATGATATTTTGGCTTGATTTGAAGGAAGTGATAGGCAACTAATCTACTTCTTAGATTTTATTAATAACCTGCACCCAAAAATTAATTTCACCGTAGAGTCAAACCAATAACAATATTATATATTTAGTGTATACTGGTTGAGCTTCACTCTTGATGGAACGAGATATGTAAATAATGTTTCGATCATACCTGATTATTTTCAAAGTACACAACTAATTAGTTTTGTACTTTGAAAATGCAACTGAAAATAAAATTATTATGGAACTCAACAAGTGTTTTACCTCATCGAATTTAAATATTTAGTATCTGACATAGCAACATTATTAATAAACAATTAAAAGAACACGAAAATTAGAAAAATCTAATTTGGTGGTGACCTACCAGCGCAGAATATATACCTTTAACCTAGTTCGGAAATGCTCGTCTTAAAATTAAGAATATTTAAAAAAAAACACAATAACACAGCAGCATTAAAACCCAGTTAAAAAATTAGAAATATAATTTTCAATCCGAAAAATTTAGAAACTCCGGTATTTACAAGTTAACGTATCAACATTGTCAAGGTTGTACATAGCACAATTTGGTCGGTATTTTAACAAACAAATTGACAAATCAACTTTTGCAAAACACCTAATATATGAGAATCATTCTTTTAGCGAGGATGTACTCTATAGTTTTTTAGAACTATATAAAAAAAATATAGCTACAACATATCTTACTACTATAATAAATTCATTTTTGGATATGCCACTTTCAAATGTTACCTACAAAATAAGTTATTGATGGCACAAATGGATTTCAATTAATTTGTTTTATTCATTTTTGAGCATATTAACTATTATTTCTAGCAATTCAATTCTAATTTAATTATTGTCTTTATATATATTCTTTGTTTAGTTTAATGTTTATTTTGTCTTATACTGTAATATAATATTTTAATTGTTCTTTTCTTTATTATACTATATAGGAGAATTTATATTTACTTGCGGTCTAGAGGAAGTATCAGCAGTATTGGATGTATGTTTGTATATGTACGCATCTGTATGTATGTACTCTTGGTACTACATTAGAATTTTTAATATGTTTATCTATTGTATATATTACATTGTTATATCTGATGTTTCTTTGTATTTATATAATTTTGAGTTAACAAATAAAGCTATAGTCTCTCCAAATACGTTCAATAGTAATACCTACATGTGTATTACTTGTGCCCAAATACCAGGAAATATACCGGTGGTGGAATAAGTTTTTTTTTCGATTTCCTGTGAAACATGAACAATCATGTCATGAGTGGTTGTTAAATAGCGCAAATAGTTGTTGTCGTTCGCAATTGAAAAGTTGAAAGGTAGATTAATTTGTGAAAAACATTTTTCGAAGTTAAGCTTTGAGGACCCATCTGCGAAAAGGAATTTATTACCGATAGAACGATAAGACAAATATATTCATTTTGACTTATATTTGATAATGACAGTTTTTAAAAATAACTGCAATTGTAATAATACTCAATTAAATAAAAGAATAAACATTTATACATTTTAACATTTTAAAGACACATACTGTTTTCTGCTGTAATTACTACAGCATATGAAAGTTATTACTAGAACAATTTATTTTTTATTTTTATATCATTTTATATTTAATTAGTATTAGACATCAATTGAATACTTAACATTTTTCAAACAATAAAGAGGACAACTGTTTCATAAATTAAAATAATTTATCGAAAATCAATTCTAGACAATAAACATTTCATTGGATTTCTAAAAAAATAATCTCATAACCAATTCTTTTGGCCTAATTATTATATTATTATTATAAACTATTGCGATTGCTTTCATTTTATCAGTTTCATTTTATTTGAATTGAATAAAACTTTAAATGAATGTAACTCACTTATTGTTAGAAATAACTATATCCATTTATAAATTGTAAGTTTGTATAATATCTCTATTCCAGAAGTAAAAAAAAACAACGTGAAATTAATTAAGGTTCTAGGCAAATGAAATTGATAAAAGAATAATAAATGTACTGACTTGAAAAATGACTATGTTTTAACTAGAAAAAAATAGTAAAATATTATATATCGTGTAGACACAATAATATAAATCTAAATAACATAACACGACTAGAGTTTAAACTTTTTATCGTCATATTAATTGATGAAATTTTGAATTTGTTTGTTGTTTGATTAAAAAGAGACAAAAAAATAGTTTGGATTATTCTTTAAGAAGATTTACTTTTAAATACATGCAAATTTTTCATACAAATAGAACATAATGAACAACACGGGAAAAACAGATGTCTTTATGATCATATTACAAATCACCAAGTGCTTACAAATACTTACAAACACATCTAGAATCTAGAATCAATAATAAATTGGCTAAAAATATTTAATTTACAAACTACTCTAAATACAAATTTAATTCAAATATTAAGATTAAACCAGACTCACGAAAAGCAATGTGTGACGAAATAATTTTGAAAAGAGGTTTAGATTATAACAAAGTACTAGATTGAATATTGTAGTAAAGTGATTTAAAGATTTTAAATCTCTTGGTAAAAACAATAAACATGGTAACATGCATTAGTATTTTATATAAGGGGACCTCTATATAATTGGAAAATGTCATTCTGTTATTTCATTTCATCTGGTCCAATGAACGGTAATATTTTACAAAAGCTTATTTTATTGGTATTAGATAAGTTGTTTTCTTTGAATATGGTTCCTCGTGATTTTGCTTGTGATCAAGAAATAAATAATAGAAATGCAAAAAGGTTGAATAGATACTCCATTCATATAGACATTTTCATGGTAAATAACTTAGAAGTGTTCTGGAAAGATATAATCGACACTTATAATGTCGACAAGAAAAGTAATGTTTCAGGAGCTATGATCAAAATTACCGAAAAAAATGCGTGTTAAGTATGCCGCTCAGATATTTAGCAATTTTCTTTCTGCGGCAATTTTAACAGCAATAAATACGGCAATTTATTTGAAGAAAATCAATAATATATTTACTAATTAAACAGTAGAGTCGTGCGGCCTCTCCGTTAATAGTAAATTATCAGAAGAGACAGTAGAAGAAGCTTTGTCATGGTTTTAAGGTTTAAATTTTTTTTAAAGAGGCAAAGAAAAAGAAAAATATACATTGCATGCAAGGTTTTATGTGGTCGATAAAATCTATTTACTTTTATGGAAATCATTGCAACTTGAAGATTTTAAATATATATTAACGTTAAGAATAAATCAATACCTTATTGAAAACTGTGTTTCAGTACTTAGGCATAGGTATGGTTATAATGCACATAATACCGTAAAAGAATTTAGAACAACATTGCAACATAATATGCACATTAAATTGCAGATGCCTGTTGAAGCTCTAAATTGTGAAATGGATGAAAAAGGGCTACATTTAAAAAAAATACAAAAAGCCAATCAAAAATTTGCGATACATCTGCCGCTGAAGTTTTAAGCCAAACCAGTTATATTAGATGTTCATGTTGTCCGCGTTTAAAAAAATTATAAAACTATTTCAGGCAACAGTGACATATAGTTGCTTCTGGGAATATTACTTACTAAAAATAATTGAATATATCAATCAACGGTATTATTAATATATCAGTTATAAATCTCGAAAAATAATAATTTATTCATTTATAAATTAGTAACTTTACCTATGCGTATGGTGCTAGTTGCAGATACATTTCATTTCTAAATAAACACGTCCAATTCATTGGCGTGTTTTTATAAAAAATATACATGTGATGTCTACAGATTAGACACATTAAATCCAACCTTATATTCCGTGAACCCCGAGTTGTTCTGAATACTCGACAAAATGCGATTTTAAGCCTTAATTCTATTAAACACCACTGTCTGCCACGCATATAGCATTTCATAAAATTATCACCGCAGTAGCACTTTACTCAAAGTGTCGTGATACGACAATATAGGGGTCAGTTTAGAAGTGACTCGATTAAATACATGTGGGTTGGGTATCTATACAATATTTCAATCATCGGTAATAGTCTACAGGGATTATGGAATTGTATTATCAGACAGATAAGTACAAAACATAAAAGCAAGAATTGGATCGAAAAAATCATAACAAAAAAAAAACACCATTACAATAAATCCGGACAAAATTGTTGATGCTATAAATAATTATTTTGAAATTATTGGTAAAGTACATGCGGAATAACAAATAAAAAAGGCTACAACAAACAAACTTCAACTATTACAGCATGATCAACTACTCAAATAATGAAATTCAATGTAATTGCTAATAAAAAAAAATAATTAATACTAACTAATTTAAAAGGCCGAAAGGCTCCTGGATTTAATCACATAACAATTGATATCCTAAATGAAAGTAAAGACCACCTAATATCAATAATAACACAATGATAATACCACTATATAAAAATATACAGGGTTATTCACGCTATACGGCACGGAATATTGGGGCCAAAATACGTGACTTTCAAAAAGTTTCACTTTGGGGATATATGGGGGTCTATTAGGGCTACTTTTTAAAATTACTTTCATAATATACAGGGTGTCCCAAAAACCCTAAAAGTATCAAAGTTGTGTTTTTTTAATGAAACACCCTGTATTTTATTGCATTTTTGGATCCTTCGATCAAAATAAGTGTGTGTTTTATTAAGGTTTTTATTACTTAAACCTTAAGGTTTTTGAAATAATTTGAATTTTGTAAAAATTTAACCTAATTTTCATGTTTCAAATACTTAAAAAGTAATTTTAAGTTATGCATACCAAATTTACACTGAAATGTAACAATAGATCATATTTTATTTTCCAAGTATAATAAATTTGACATCTTATTCCGGGTGTAAAAAAATTGGAATTAAACAAATGAGAACTCTAAATGGCTATAACTTCATTTATTTAAATGGAACGCTATATTTATTAATTTATCAGCAAATGCACGTTTTAATTACCTATCGAATGGTATTTATATCTTAAATGTTAAGTCTTCTCGTTTTTACAGAAAACGCCAAAATATTGTTTATTACACCGTTTTAGTACTTTTTAAGTAAAAATTTTAATGTATCTAGTTTTCCATCGTATTTAAAAACGTAAGATAATTAATTTAGTCTGTTACTTTAGTTTAAAAAGCCTGTCTTTTATTATAGTTGTGTTATTTTGCGTTTTTGTGCTAGATCGTTAGTAATCGATATTGTTTGAACATCGTTGTTGTATTTAATAGTAAAAAATGAAAATTTACACAAATTTTCTTATACTGGGGTTTTTATAACTAACACTTCCAATTTCTTTAAATTGGTTTAATAGTCTCTCAAAAATGGCTGGCTTAGGGTGATTTCTTTCAGGAAACCTTTAAGTATAAACTTGACAAGCCAATAAACAATTTTGATGACATTCTCAAAGCATAAAGATAATTCTTTTGAGTAAATCTTCACTTTTTACCAAAAAATACAACAGCGATGTTCAAACAATAACGATTACTAACGATCTAACACAAAAATGCAAAATAAGACAACTATAACAAAAGACAGGCTTTTTAAACTAAAGTGGCATACTAAATTAATTATCTGACGTTTTTAAATACCATAGAAAACTAGATACATTAAAATTTTTACTTAAAAAGTACTAAAACGGTGCAATAAACAATATTTTGGCGTTTTCTGTAAAAACGAGAAGACTTAACATTTAAGATATAAATACCATTCGATAGGTAATTAAAACGTGCATTTGCTGATAAATTAATAAATATAGCGTTCCATTTAAATAAATGAAGTTATAGCCATTTAAAGTTTTTATTGGTTTAATTCCAATTTTTTTACACCCGGTATAAGATGTCAAATTTATTATACTTGGAAAATAAAATATGATCTATTGTTACATTTCAGTGTAAATTTGGTATGCATAACTTAATTACTTTTTAAGTATTTGAAACATGAAAATTAGGTTAAATTTTTACAAAATTCAAATTATTTCAAAAATCTTAAGGTTTAAGTAATAAAAACCTTAAAAAACACACACTTATTATATATACATACCACAAACAACTACAATTATTGGAGTCAATCGTGGTGCTCAGAATATGGCATTTCTCAAGGAGGCAATTTACCACTAATTCTATACATTATCTATATTAAAGGCATGATGGATCAACAGATACTAGGAACACCATACATCTACGCAGAAGACACTTGGCTAGTTTACACAGGAAATAACCATACTGAAATAGAAACAATGATCGAACTAGATCTATTGAAAATTGAAAAAAAATTTGAAACAAAGTCGATTAAATAAAACATCAAAATAAATGAGAAAACTTTAAAAGTCACACAGCTCTAAATAAGGCAAAAATCATTACAAGGGCCAAATTATTTAGGAATCTAACCTACAAAAACAACGGAATATCCACAAACACAGTGGTCAAAATTTACAAAATGATTTGCCGCCCTTTACTTGACTATGGTAATGTTCTTTTCCTAAACTCCTACAATCCCACTATCGACAATATCAAAGTTAGCGAGCGATCCTCCCTAAGAGCCTTAACCAAATTCCGCCATCCTAGCAATCCTCTACACAATCCTTCTAACCAACTCCTATATGACACTACCTATGTTATTCTCATCAATGAACGCCTTCTATACCTTAGCGAAAAAATTTCCAAAAACTTTCCAAAATATAAAACCCCTTCATTCACAACATTCGAATACATCGAATCACATCATCCATCATCATCATCATCGCCATCAGAAGCAGACTGACGAGACATATAAAGACTGATAAATCCGGGCTGAAACCAACAATTTACCAAACTCTTGATAACGGACAAAATAATCAACTACAACAAACTATCCTCACACATAAAATCAATAACATTTTTCCATTTAAACTCAAAGTACAGCATAAATTTACAAACAACGAAATACTCTAATGGAATAGTACAAACCAGAAGAAACTACAAGTTTCCTTCAATACCGTTAGCCCGAGTTAGGGTCTAACCAGAAATCACGAGGCGGGGAATAAAGTAAGGACTGCAAACAGGAGAATTACAAGGAACAAACAACAGCAAAATATTACTAATAAATAATATGCATAACCCGGTAAATTTAACAAAATAAATACATTATTATTAAAAGTAGTCTACTGATATTCAATTTCTAGACACATGTATTGAACGTTCGATAAAAATGGTTAATAAAAGCACCATCTAAAAAATTCTAAAATTTATTGAAAATTTTATTAACAAGTACAGGCTTAATGTTATTAATATCCTGATTCATGAGACTAGATAAAAAGAAATATTAACACAGTTAGAATATATACCAAAAAACTTATAATCAACTTGAACCAACAGTCAATATTATTAACATATTCTAATAGTGAATCATACAACATAAAACAAAATTTAATATAACTTAAATTTTGTTTTAATTATTGTTAAAAGAAGCATTTCTGACTGGCGCTGATTGCTTATTTGAGGAATTTTCCAATAGAGGTTAACCTACAGTTGTCAGCTAACAGCTCAAAAAGAATACTTATCATTTCAAAGGTCATAAACAGTCAATTAAATTAAAACTTGGAAATGTGTGACTGGTTCTCGCTACAATTCAACGAGTCTGCAGATATATCATGCACAGCGTAGTTGGCACTATGGTGAGATTGGTATTTAGTAACTTTACTGTAAAAGAAATCTACTGAAAATATTACCCATGAAAGGACGAACAACATGTGAGGATATTTGCTTGCTGGATTTGGGCATCATCACAGACATAAAGAAACAATTAAATTATTCAAACTTCGAGCTGCAGAGAAAAGACAAACAATTAGTTGAAATGATAGGGTCTGTAAATTAGTTTAAAGCATTTATTTAGACAATCAAACATAAGGCCTGAGTGTGCAGTATGGGGGTAGAGTGGATGAACATTGTGATTAGAGTGTGACTGGAAAAAGAAATCCGAAGAAAGGGGGACAGAGACAAAGGAGCTATTAGTTTTATAAAATTATTTATTATTATTATGTATTTGTTTATGAATGTAAAGGATGTCAATAAAGGTTTTTTTTTAAAGAATATTCTTCAGAGTAAACTCCCCCGTATCTCTTACGTAAAAATTATATATTAATAATTATAAATTAAAATTTATTGTAAAAGAAACAAAGAACTAAATACTAATGCAAAAGCGAATATAATCGATAAAACAGTAACCATAAAATGAATGTTATTCTCGTGAGTAGTGATAGTAAAATTTATGATAAGGACTATAGATATGAGTCAAGCAACAGTAAATACGAAAATATTTCAAATATAGTTTCAAGAAAACCTATTTAATTCCCTTTCAGTTCTGATGACATAAATTCATGTGAAATGAAGAAAATGTAATAATTTGGAAATAAAAGAAATGCAAAAAGAAATATTATGAAAGAAGAGCTAAGTAACACATTTTGATTACTGATTGATCGTTATAATTTAGAACATATAAGAACCTATATAGGGCTAAAAGCATTTTGTGTTTTGAGGAAGAAATGGATACTTACCGAAGCAAAATTTAAGCTGGTTATTGCAATAGTAAATGCACGTGGGACGCAAAAAAGAATATTAAAATTGAGATATATATATGAAATGGGGTTCAATTTTTTTTATTACAATATCAATTAAAACATTGCAATAATAACAGGACCACAAATATTTGCTTTATATGCAAAAAATATCTATGCAAAAAATATACTAAGAAAAAATCTGTGTAATAAATAATAAAATTTCGAATTCTAAACTAAAATGATAATTTCTATAAATTTCTTTCAACTAATTTATTGGTTTTATAAGTAATAAAATTTATTTATTATTAGTTATTGATAATGGGTACATGGTACTCGAAATGTAAATCTGACAATTAAAAATAAAAGTGAAGTAAGGAAACAACAAAATGTTTAATTCTATAATAAAATTTGGGCTCATATAGAAAGGTGAATCCTAAGAAAAAAATAATAAATGTACGTTAAACGATAGTAAGTAAATATATGATTAAAATTGCCATTGCAATTCCTATGTTTCTACCTCTCGTCATTTTTTTGTGTTTTTTGTTTATTCATGGTGTGTAATCGTATTAAGGTGTCTTAATGGGAGTGTAATTTTATTTGCAAAATAAATTAAATGTTTTGTTTATTGATGAAATAAATACTATACGTAATAAATTTTTAATTTCTTAAACTAATTTGCAAATTAATATATTAATGTTTTAATATGTCATTCTCATTTTAAGATGAACATACATAAATCACCAAATTTCCTCGACGGCTATAAATATAATGTATCCTCACTTTATTAAATCCGTTTAATGTAATGAAATTTTATAATTAACGTTCACATCAGGAATGCAATCTTAAATTTTTACAGTTGTTCACTATTTTAAAACCACGATTTCCACGCACAGCACACTATGATTCTAAGAGTTCACTAAAGATAAGACTGGGGTAATTTACGTTGCAAAGTATCACGACTATTTTAGAATGTCTAGTTTCAATCAACCATATACTGACGAAGAAAAAAATTGCTCAGTGAGTTTACTTTTTTTTACTCATTACTCATTAGATTAATGGATTTCCCAATTCTTTAATACATATATCTATGACTAGAAAATAATCACAAAATCAAATTAAAATTGGAAGGAATAACGTAAAAAAATAAATCTAATAACCCAAAAATAATATAAGTTTTGTTAGTTACAAAGTTCTGGGTTGCAAGGTCGTTTTATATTGTTAGTTTACTAAATTATTTGATTAACCATTTAGCTATATTATATAGCTATAATTTTTATCAGATGAAAAGTAATTTGCCGCTCTTAATTAATATACGTGAAATCTGTGTACTATACCCATAATCGATCCTATGAAATTTAATTTTAAAAATATTAATGCTACGTGTTGCTGTCCCACTTTGTTGAAAACGAAATGTAATTAACTGTAAGATATTTGAGCAATCTATGAAATTGTTAATTATTTTAAATAAAAATATCATGTCTGAAACTGAGAGACCTATTTTATCTAAGTCGACACTCTAAACAGCTACTAGATGTGTACAAAGAAGAGAAAAAAAATCATAGAAAATACGTTGAAGACAAAAATAAACCGTTTTATGAAAATATTATTGAAAAATCGATAAACAAACCGAAGAAAATATGGAATATCTTGAATTCTCACTCTAAAACTGTTAATAAAGTAGATGTAATAAGTTCTATTTCAATCAATCCAACGGATATTTCAGAACCAACCAAGATTGTGAACGAATTTAATAGATATTTTAATGAAATTTGTGGTTGTGATGTCAAATTGAAAAATTATCAAATTCCTGTTATCCCTTACACTATATTTCTTGAACCAACTACTCCCTCTGAAGTTGAAGCTGTCTTACTTGAAATTTCCTCTAAATCATCTGCTGGAGTGGACGATATTCCATGCTGCCTACTTAAATATGTTGCCTCTATTATTTCAGAACCATTATCAGTTATTATAAACAATTGTTTTGAATCAGGAAATTTCCCGAATAAAATGAAATATGCAAAAATTATCCCAGTGTTTAAAAAAGGTCCCAGAAATTCTTTGGATAACTATAGACCCATATCTATCCTTCCAGCATTTGCAAAAGTATTTGAGAAGTTATTATATATCCGCTTACTGAGATTTATAACAAAAAACAATATAATAAATAAACATCAATTCGGCTTCCTACCAGACAGATCTACCGAAGATGCTATTTACAGTTCTATTAATTCAATTATTGAAAATCTAGACCAAAAAAGTAGCGGGTATATATTTTGATTTGTCAAAGGCCTTCGATACAATTAATCATGGTCTATTGATTCACAAACTGGAATGCTATGGTATACGAGGAACTGCTCTTAATATTATAAAATCATATCTGCCTAACAGAAAGCACCGGACTTGTATAACACATATAAAAAATAATACCTTATTAAGAACCATGTCTAGTGACGCGATTTCAAGAAGAGGTGTGCCGCAGGGCTCTGTTCTTGGGCCGTTCCTATTTCTTTTATATATAAATGACCTTAACCAACACCTTGAGGCAGCAAATGTATCAGTATTTCAGTTTGCTGATGACACATCGTTGATTATAAATTCAGCTTCAATTCCATCTTTAGTCAACATAGCTAATAACAACAATTTTAACATTGTAACCTTTTGTTATTTTACTTTATTTTTAATATTCTAAACTATATGTTTATATTTTGTATTTTTGACTATGTAATCGCCGTACTGGTGCTCTACAATAAAATTATCTTATCTTATCTTAGAAATTATACCCGGATGCTCCAAAGACATTAAATTTAGGGAAATTGATAGAGCAGTATAGTCCAAACTTGACACGTGAAAATATAACTTATGCGCTGCTATCCGTAAAAATTTGTTTTGCACCCTATTAATAATTGTAATTAAGTACTTCTGGCGAGGGCTTCATACCACAGAAACGTATTCTTAACGTGATCGCACCAACGAACAGTATACATGTTTTATTCCATCCACTGGGAAATCCCTATTCTTGAAATAAATCCTAAAAGTTTTAGGGCTTGATTTGTTATCATTTTAATGTGAGTTACGAATGATACTTTATAATCAAACATTACTCCAAGATCAAGCGTTTCATCTACAATGACTGATTTAAACAACCATACCAGCTGATCGGCCAGGATACAGTCCTGTAATTTTGGAATTGCAGATGGCGGGCACACCCCACGATAATTGGTAATATTACTTCTATTTTCAGACGTGAAAATAGGTGAAATATAAGATTCCTTTCAAACATCTGGAACAGTTTCTTCAACAACTGATCTTTGAAATAATAAGGTTAAGGGTTGTAAATATACAGTTAATTAAAAAGTAATTGGGAATCATATCAGGTCCACAGGTTGTAGAAGGTTTTAAATCAGATATGGCATTGAATACTTGAGTAACATCGACGTGAAATCTAAAACACGAATCTATAGTTTTATGCGGTATAAAATTGTAATTAGGAACTATATTATATGTATATACAGTTGAAAAATGATTAGCAAATAAATTTGTTATTTCATTAGGATTAGAGCTGTTCTCATCAACAAAAACATATTAACGGGAAACCATTTTGTTTTTCTAGACTCATTGACAAAGTTCCAAAAAGAAGCACTGTTGTTTCACAAACTATCTTCAACATATTTAATATAATGCTTATATAATAATTCATTAAGTGTTTTACATTTTGAACGACGGTCACTAAACTCAATGTAATGTACATAATTATTAGTGCTTTTGTATTTCTTATGTGCAATTTTCTTTAGTTTTAACAAATTAATAAGCTCTTTATTAAACCATTTAGGGTATTTGAGATTATAAATTAAATTCATTGGGACATGCAAGTTAATAATATAATATAGAATATCATAAAAACGCCTAATAGCCTCATTAATATTACAGAAATTATTAAAAATAACTTGAGAATTAACACCAGCTAGAAATTAATTTATTTCTGGATAATTCGCCTTACTAAAATCGTAACGCTGTATGTCACAAACGTAGTTATCACAATTAAAATCATATTTTAGAAAAATTACATAAGGAAAGTGATGATATATCATGTCAGTATCAGTATCAGATCAGTAGCAATTTCAACCTTTGCCATTTCATTACTCCCAAAGACAAGATCGATTACTCCGTTTTTGATTTGAATAATGATTAATTTGAGAAAAATTGAGGCAACCAACACTATCTGCTGTAAGTTGTGCTTTTTCACTTAAAGCACTCGACATAACAACACCAAAATCGTCAGTCGTCCATTTATTGTTTGGAAGATTGTAATCTCCACATATAACAATTTGGTCCGGCCTGAATTTCTCATCCAGAAAATTAAGAGTATCGCAATGTGATATATACTTTTCAATGACACTGCCCGAAGGTAAATATACACCACCAATAATGTACAGTTTGTTATTCACAAAAAGTTTTACGAACGGTTGCTCCACGTCAATTTGTGTAATGTTCAGTATACTTGCATTTAAACGTTTTTTGACACCAATCATTACTCCGCCACCAGACAACTTATTACTATTCGAAAAATTTCTATCTTGACGAAATATATGAAATCCAGCTAATTGAAATTCGTTGGTATCTACTCTGTCAGACAACCAAGTTTCAACAATTACAAAAATATCATAACATGACAAATTGACGTTGTTAAACTCTTTATTTTTAGTATTAATGCCACCAATGTTTTGAAAATATATTTGAATATTATTTAGAGATGTTGACTGTCGTTTTTTGATTTTTGGAAAACCATTTAGGTATTGAACAAATAAATTGTTTTCTCCTTTGCTGGAACGCAGTTTAATTTCATCACGTAACGAGTTATAGTGTAACCGTTCTTGTTTAGTTTTATTAGAAGAGATTTTTATTCCTTTAGAAATATTTACTTTATTTATTTGCTTTCAGAACATTTAATGCTTCATTTTTGTTATTAAAAATTACCTTAATGGGGTGAGGTTTATCTCCTTTCTTTCCCAATCTAGTAACACTGAAAGGTTGAATTGCTATATCAATTGATGATAATACATTTTGAACAGATATATTATGTTTTATTCTTTCTGTAACATGGCTTTCTGCTGATTCTTCGATATTATACACTATTATATTATTAGCTCTGCTATTACGTTCATTAGTTTCATAAATTACCGAGTCGAAATCAATTGCATTTTTTTATTTCCAAAATTTCACGTCGCAATAATTTGTTATCGTTTTCAACGCTCTCTAGTTTCGATTTTAATGCATTTAATTCAACTGATATTGATTTAATTATTTCTGATCTAAATTACACACGATGTAATACTTTTCTCGACCATTGCGTTTAAATTTTCAAATTCTCTGTTAGGATAATTATCTGAGCCATCGTTATTAATATTTGATACTATGGGTCTGTACTTTTGATCAGCAATATATTATGGCTAATTTGGGATTATTATTTTAAGTTGGTGATTGTTTTGTGACTAAGTTAAGGGAGGTTCTCAGTTATTCATTAATTTTCTTGGTATAGGTGTTCATAATGGTTAGATTTAAGTTGTAAGTATGGGCCTGGTTTTAAAAGGTTATTCACATTGTCTAAACAGATCCTTTTGATCAGATTGACTTGAGAGTTTCTCGTTTTTCTTTTTTTTCTGGATGTTCTTAGATTTGTTTTCTCAAGTATTTGTTTTTAAATGCCGGTTGGACTTGATTTGAATCTTGATGCTGTCATTGATACGTCGTTCACAAGCTGCTCTATGATGTTGCTTCTTGGGTTGAGTAGTTATATTTCTTTTTCAAAAAAATTGTATGAGTTTTATTGTACACTAATAAGTTAAGCATTTGTCATTGGTGTGTGCTGGTAGTTGTTAAATTTTTGAGTCTTACACAGAATTTTTATTTAATTTTGAATTATTTTAAATTTATTTCCACTTTTCACTGATCATGTTGTGAAGTCTAATGTGATTTATCGCATTGGATGTTCTAAATATTTAATAGAGTTTAATATGTTGTTAGTAGGTTTCTTATTCCAACCGTGATCTCCTTATGTGCAACACTTCTATTTCGAATCAAAGACACGTTTGTTTTAAATGTATTACCTATCTATTTATCTATTTTGTTTTAAATCTATTATTAGTTTTTGTTGTGATTTTCTATTCTCATTTTATCGATTCTCTTTTTCTATAAAATTCAGGAACCATATTTTCTTTAGGTACTGATTTAAGAAATAAATATCTGTACTTATTAACTGAATTTTGGTTTTATTTTGAAAAAATAATGCAATCACACTAACATCGTAGATACAATATAGTCCAAAAAATATTTTTAAGCTTACTAGCCTCTACTTAAAAATTTAAAATTAAAAACAAATCCCTAGACAAGTATAAGATTTGTTATTACGTAAAAGTACTTCCAATAAAATATTGTATATAATTTTATTTCTGAACTAGTTTAGACCTGTTTAGTACACAGTCATATTCAACAGAATACGTTGGGTTCAAAACTCTCCAATATCTCTAAACTAATAAGAAAATTGATATTTATAAACTGTATATAACTACATACATTTGGTTATTATGGAAAACCCTAGTCTTAATACCTATAGATAAATAATTAAAAAACACAGGTATTCGATACAATCTCCTCTTCATCGTAGCCAACTAATATAAATATATTCAAAAAGTTTGCAAGTTCCAAAACGATATACAAACTATAATAAATCTTTAACTTGGATGAAAACAGTTAAAAACTGAACATAGTGTTAAAATATATTTCGAAAACTTATGCTGGTTTATCAACTACCTTAAGCTAAAATGTCCCTATACTTACATTTAACATATTAAACATCCTTCTAGCAGAGGTAAGTAGTAATTCTTAAATATGTAACAATTTTCCTCTTATTTAACAACACTGCTGTCTTAGCAACTTCTTAATTTCCCAATATAATAAATACAATAACAATAATGAATGCAAGCATTTTTCATGTATGGTAAAGTTCTTGCTACATTTTATTTAAAGCCTATGTATTAACCACTAATAATACCTTAGGCAAATTAATTAAAAACAGTAAAGATAAAGGTAATAGAACACAGTAAAGTGGCAACTATTTAGTAAGTTGCAAAGACTGTTCCAAAACACATGTAAGACAAAGCGGAAGGTCGTTCCAATAGAGACTTCAAGAACATAAAACCAGCTTAGAACAAAATAAAAACAATTACACATACTGCAATCACCTCATCGAAGACAACCACCAATTCGGTGAAAACTTCAAAATTTTGCATCAAAAAGAAAAGGCCGGAAACTCAACATAATGGAATGTATGGAAATAAATAAAAGAAAATACACTGGGCATATTCTCAACAACCAAACCGGCTTAACAAATTTACCTCTCTTAAATTTACAATTTTTAAATACCCAGCCCCTCCAAATAATTGTATATACCCTCACCCGAGAATTTTGAACTATCATTTCTTCGACTGAAGAAGCCACAGTGTGGCGAAACACATTTATATAAAAGTGAAGATGAACTTTTAACATTTATCAGCATTATCAATCAATTATTTAACAAAGGTACTGAAAGTGTATATTTCATGGTGCGATAATTCAACTTTTAGAGCCATTTTAAAACTTCCTAATATTTTTACCACGTTTGGACGCACTTGAGATATCAGTCATGAAAAATAACTTTATTAATATCTTCTAAAATGATATTAAATCATGTAATAATTTCCTACAAATAGAATTTTGATTGTCTACCGATATTAGACAAGCTTTTCAAAAAGGTAATTAATTGAGTACAGATACTGAAAAATATATTCGTGTTAACAAAAATGGAAATGCATTCCTGATATAGATAACTTCTAATCTGAATGTTTTATAAACAACTGTGAAGTAGATTTATTCCTAAATGTTACCCACAACTCCTTAGATTTGTTGACTTGTAACTTTTAACTAGTTTTATACTTTCAATGATTTATCTTCTATATCAAGTGAATTATAAATTGAATTAATTTAATTTGGTTTATAATAGTTAACTGATTAAAATTTAACTTGGTTCGGTTTTAATCAATTACCTATTATTAACTCAATGTGCCACCAAGTGATAAATGAGAAACAAATGTACGATTAATTCGTTTTCCTTGTCGAAAAAATTTATTGACGAATTACGGCTCTGTTTGCAAGTTTCCATTCACTCTGGGAAATTTAGCTTAGTGCATTTGTTACTATTATGCAAGATTTTGAGATCATTTATGATTAGAAATTGATGTTTGCATTTTAAATAATACTTTGAAAACTAATCTTGATTGAGACAAAATGCACGAAAGTATTCTGAAAATTGAATTTCTATTTTGATTTGACATACAATAGATTTTTAAGCAGATCGATTCTGTCTTTTGCATTGAAAAATACGTTTGATAATTTTCCAGGGAGATTTAAGGCTATATGATGATTCAAGTTTTGAAAAATATTTGCTATCTGTTCACTAGTTTTTCCAAAATATGTGAGTGAAATAAAACATTTATTTAAATTGGGTATTCTTGGATACATTATATTAAAACTATTGGTTTTTATATGTAGTTTTTAAATTTTCAATAAAATTAATTGAAACACACTAATTAAAATTATTTAGTAAATTTATTTAAGGAACTTGAACTTCACTTTTAAATTGGAGTGTTCATTTTATTAATATACTGTTTCCTTCCTAGGATATTGTCCTATTATCCTATATTATACATTGGATTTATCTGCTTTAATCAGGACTTAAGCAAATTATAGAATATTTTTAATATATGTGTTTTAATCATTGTGGAGTATTTGGCGAGATTACGAATATGAGATTTAATATGATCTGCTATGTAGGCAGAGGTTTTGTGTAATATCCAATTTTATAATTATAGTAGATTTCTTGGATTTGTTATTGATAAATTGATAATTGACCTTAAAAGCTGCATAAGAATGACTATTAGCTCCACGTCTTCTAAAATATGTCAACGAACTATAGCTTATATGGTGGAAAGGTTTCATACATATATTGTACAACAAACAAGTACATCAATTTTATTTAAGATCCTCTAAAATATTTATATACATAACTGATCCACTTAATTTTAGAATAATTTATGTAATTGAAAAGAATTGTATTTTTGATTTTATTTAACTAATATTTACTTTTATAACTTATGTAAATATTAAACCTTTAATTATTTTCATTAAAATTAAATCTATACGCAGTATGACTAATTATCTACATAGCTTGAATATTATGTCATTTTAAACTCACTTTAATACATAATGTGAACATTAAATATAATAGATACGCATTAATAATCTCAGATAATTTTAAGTCTTTTATAATGAAATTCATTATTCGGCATTTTGGTCGTTAAATTTTCAATCAAAATTAATTCCCCGCTAAATAGGTATTCTCCTAGCCTTGTGAAACACGCACGAAATTTTAATTAAGGCGATTTTATTATAGCATACCAATCTGATTTCGTGATACTATATTATCGGTTATTATATATTTGCACCGCATATTACCACATAATCGCCATTAAATTGTAATTCGATACGAACATAAAATGCATATTATTTGTTTATATTTACAATATATTTATTTACTATATTATCGGTTATTATATATTTTCACCGCATAATACCACATAATCGCCATTAAATTGTAATTCGATACGAAAATAAAATGCATATTATTTGTTTATATTTACGTGTTAATTAATTAAATTTAACATTTATGAGCAATGTGGAGAAAGTGATTACAAGTTTTTTATATTAAATTTATGGGCCACTAAGAAGAGAACTTTTTCAAAGTTCCCATTGATCTAATATAAATCTTAATATTAGCAAAACTGCAAAAGTTATGAATATGCTACGAATAAACCTGAATAACTGGCTTAAATGGGTTTATTTTACACAAACATTAGCTTTAATGAATTTATTAAAACTGAGTGTGATAGAAATGCTATTTTTATACGAAAAGGTATAAGTCAGTAGAAGTACAAAATTAATACTTTTGAAGCTATACTCTCGATGGAACAAATATTTAGAAGATTTATTTTGAATAAAACTGTTGAATTTTTATACTTCTTTGATGAATTGCCAAATTCGAAACAAATGTCAGAAAACTGAAAATATAAATATAGAATACAATAAGTGCATTAATCTATACAAACTTAAAGTTTGTATATTGTTAAAATTACTAGTTTGTTTTTGATAGTTCCATATGTATTTGAATTTTACTGCCATTAGCTTAAGAGATGTGACTCAAATAATTATAGAGACTATTGAGATGACATCTATTATCTAAACTTTACACTTACTTTCTTATTCAGTAGATAATTCACCGACAATGTTTTACATTAATTTATTCTATTTTCGTCAACAGATATTTGAATTCACTTTAATTATGAAACATTGGGAGCTTATAAACTCTATAGTTATATTTTGTTTTCCTACCTTCAACTGAACTGCGCTGACAAGACATGAATAGTACGAAACCGGTCCGTAGCCTCGTAAGAACATTGCTTGAAGTAAATAATATTGAATAATAGAAATTAACTAACATAAGTAAGTAAGTGTTTTATACAATATAAAGGCGATGACTTGAGTATATTATAGATAATGTGTCTTAATTTTAAAGAATTAATGAGCGAGGGAATAGAATAGATTGTTAGCGCTAATTAGCGACCTATTTTGGTAAATAATACCTCATTGAATATAATGATATTTTATTGATAAACAAACAAGATAGTAACCCTTCGGGCTCACTTGTTGACTAGCTTTTACAATAGTTCTTCTGGTGATGCCATCCTTCCCTGAATGAACGTCGACGACTCTACCGAGACACCATTGCAATGTCGGGGTTAGATTATCCATCTTGAGATAACCAAATGATCTTTGTTAATGGTTGATCCTTGAAGCTGCCATTTCCCGTACTTTTGAAGCTTGGACAGGTACTCTCCAAATCATATTCTCCATATAAGTTGTTTCATATTTTAGAGCAGTTGCTATCTGGAAAGCGTAGTTTCTCGATAGTTGGGGTCCACGTCCGATGTGAACGCTTCTCCAATCAGAAAATGTCTAGGCGTCAGGGCGCCAAAATCATTGGGGACTTCTGATCAGGGACATAATGGTCACGAAGAGGAGATGTTTTTTTTTCAAGTTCCAGTTTATCTATCTGTTTGCTTGAATCACTTCACGATTGTTAGAATTGTTCAGTAATTTACGAAATTCATGTAATTTCTTTCGAATACTAGTATTTTTTTTTGCATTATCACTATATATTTCAGACACATGACCATGACCATGATGAGCAATTAAGCTATTAAATGTGACAAGTAAGCATTCTGTCATTAAATTTGATATGAATTCAATATGGACTCCATTCGTGGTGAAACACGCATATATACGCTTTCGTGCGCTTGGGGATTCATCTTTAATTAAAAAAGGCCCGCAGTAATCGATACTAGTTCTCAAAAATGGTCGAAGTTGTTGAATGTTATAACTTAGTAGCGCAGCCATGTGTGCAGTTTTAGAATGCCACGTGTTTCGCTTCATTCGTTTATCGGCCAGTATTTAAACCTTACAGTGGCTAATGTTTCTTATATTTCTGTGTGGCACATCGTAAAAGTACCCAGCCAGTACCAACTGAAATTGAATGCTACTGGAAAAAAAACAAAATTAACAGGTGCTGCAAATGAAACTGTTACGACAGAAAATTTTGGTGTTGTACCTAAATCGTATATAACCGACCAGCACATGAAACATTTTTTTGAAGAAACGATTAAAAGTGGGAGAGAATTAAAATGTTCGGCACAAATTTTAAATTATTTTGATGACACAGAAACTGGAGATGAACCTAATAATTTAAGTATGCATTTATTATTGCATCGTTTCATAAATACTCTTGGGGAACATAGTTGCAAGGAATTTTTAAAATTTTGTGAGGCTGCAATTAATGAGCAATCCTGCAAAAATGCTGCAAATGCAACAATTGAGCAAAGTTCAAATAAATTGTGGTTTGAACTTCGTTATGGAAGGATTACAGCTTCAAAAATATATTCCGCAGCATTCGGTAAAACTAGTGATGGTGTTTTAGTGAAAAGTGTAATTGGTATTTCCAAAATGTTTCAGACAAAGGCAATGAAGCGAGGATTATATTTATAAGATAATGTTCGAAAACAAGTGGGAAAACAATTAAATATTAAAATAAAAAGTGCGGATTAATATTAAATAACCAGCATCCAGAATTTGGTTCACCCGATGGTATATCAAATAATGCAGTGTTTGAAATTAAATGTCAATCGTCTTTAAAAACTGATTATTTGTTAAAAAACGGTCACATATCTCCTAAATGCAAAGCACAATTACATTTACAAATGTTAATGTTAAATTTCAAAGTTGGTTATTTATGCGTTGCAGATCCTTCATTCGAAACCAACAACAAAATAACAATAATTAAAATTAATTACGATGAAAATTATTTCATGAATATATTAGGAAAGGCAAAGATATTTTGGGAAGCAATGATTTTTTCTAGATTATTAGAAACTGTTTTATAATTTTTAATTTTACCTTATTAAATGTATTAAAATTAACAATAAACATATTTATAATTCTATTATTTTTGATTGTAAATTTACTAAACCACATGCAATAATCACCATAGTCTAGATATTTTAAAAGTTTATTATTTACACAAGCATGAGGTTTTAATATTTTATATTCCCGTACTCTTCTGATAACCCTTTCTACATGAATACGTAATGATGCAATTCTCTTGGTTTCCAACACCTCTGCTTTAGAACTCTTTACACCTGCTTTTACAGATGGCGGTCTGATTAAAATGCAATTTTTCTGATGTAATATTGCATCGATTTGTTTAAAACCACGATCTGCCATCACTGAACAATTTGGTTTTAATGTTTCTAAGTAATCCGATCTTTTAACGGCTGTAACATCAGTTGTACGCCCTTGTACCTTTTAAAATAAAGTTAATAAAACCACTCGGTGTAATCGATATTAAGTATTTAATATTTTATATTCTGACCAAGTAGCTGCTTGCTTTATGGGATTATTAGGCTTTTCAATTTCTATTTCAAAACAGTCAATAATACTTTGAACATTATAATAATTTGCACGAAATGCTAATGGCAGAAGTTGTTTAATTTTTTGTCTTTCTGGCCAAAAAATATATGCATTTAAACAAAAACTAATTTGGTGGACTGTGTTCCGAAAGGATTTTGTAGCTTGACTGTGAGAAATTCCGAAATCATCAGCTATTTCATCTAAAGGGAGGTTACTTCTAATTTTTCTTAAAGTTATGTAAATGTCTTGTAGCTGCCGTTTTGTAGTTTATAATTATAATGAAATTATAAAATAACAGTCAGTTGGTATTCCTAAATAAATTCTACACTTTTTTATATAAATACAAACTTCGTTGAATACAAATCGAACGAATTATATTTTTAATCAAGTCACGACTAGGGTTCGATGATGAACCACTGCACTGATATTCAGAAACACTTGTAATGCTAGAAGAGGATCCACTTTTTAATAAAGGAGACATGCTTGTACTTGTAAATTTCTTTATCGGTTTTATTTTAATAGGTGAGCAAGCTACACTTGTTACCTTCTTTAAATCGCCGACATTGTCTGTTTTAATATACCGATTTTTAAAGTTTATTGGTCTAGTTTGAATACCAATTGTAGGACACATTACATCTGTTTGACAACTTTTCTCACATACCGACGCACTAATATCAGATGTTTCTTGGATATCATTATGCGGTGAAGAAACTTTAATTGACACATCTTCACTTATTTGATTATCCTGAGTCTTTTTTTGCTCTTGAATGAAATCCTGAAATTCTGCATTTTTTAATAATTGTCCAACCATTTCCGTTCGAGCCCTCTTGCTTGAGCCTTTTCTTTGTGGTAGTGGCAAAGATCGTTTTCTGTCAGCCTGAAATTGGAAGATATGTGGAACAATATTTTCCTTCATTTTTATATATCCACCAACCAACTTCCATTTTATGTAGTTATCCATGTCTTCTTCTAACTATACATATTGAATTAATGTTTATTATGCACGGTTTCAAAAAGCAGAGCTAAATTTATCATCAAATAAAATTAACTGTAATAGCAAATTAATTAATTTGATTCTAAATTTAGCACCACTCAGTCATTTCGTAATCGATTTAATACTTACATTAAAATGATCCTCACAAACGAAACCATTTGATTTGTTTGAGATATCTTTATCATTTCGCCTCATTGCTTTAAACCACATTTTTCTTCTTTTAATCTGTTTATTATTAGCTGCATTTGGTAACGATATAAATATTTTGTTCGGTGTTTGAAAGGTAGTGTTTACACAGCGTGGCACTAAACAATATTTATAGTAAGTCGAAGTGCTGGGACCTATGTCTTCCATTGTATATAAATTAGGATCAATAATAAATGTAGAGTCACAAAATTCACTTATTTTATTCTCAACTGTAGCTCCAATGATTCTTTTAATGCTCAATGAACTGATATGAAAGTTCGTAACAGATCATGAACCCGCCATCTGCATTCTGGCTATTTCGCGCCAACTTTAAATTTTTAAATTTTATAAAAATTTTTTACCCCTTTAGGATATTTTTTTTCTGTTTTGTTTTATTTAACTTATTATGAAACATATAAAGTTAATTTTAAATTAATTAAAAAAAACACGCCAGTTCCCAATTGTCTTCAATTCGAATATTGTTAGTTATCGATTAGCTTTAGAGTGCTGTAGTCTGCTATTGTTTATAAACCACATTACGTAAGCCAAAACTCTGATAAGTATTCAGGAATGATAATCCGAATTCACTTTCCCAAGGTTGCAGTTCACTTCTTCGACAATGCGAAATTAAATTTCAGACAATAGCACGGCTATATACAGTTCGAGTCGTGGTATACTTATCGCATTTACTGGTGCTACACGAGATTTTGCACATAACAAACTGCTTGAAATTTGAGTTGCCTTTAACTGTCACGAGATATTTGCACGCTCCGCACGCACTCTCACTTGCATCAGCAAATCGATGAATTTCCACTTCGACTCCGATTTCGGGAATCACCTTTCTTAGTTGCCAAGTTTAATATAATGATTTAGTAGTGTATCATTTCAGGAGCACGGGTCCTATTAACCGAAGAGGATCATATATTTTTGACTTGGGAAAACACTCGAATCCGTCGATGTTAGGGTAATAGAAAATATATTTGCATTGCTGGCCCAGCAATTAGGTTCAAATCCTCCCATTGCGTGGAGAGTACTCATTTGGTAGCGTACTTTCACGTCTGTTAACAGATCAGCTCCAGAAATTAAATCGTCTACATAAAAGTCTAATAAGCACACTTCATTTCCAATTGGAAATGAAGTATGTCAGGTGGTTCGCTCATATGATACTAATTCGTCCTCTTGGGATTCTCTCCACCAAATTCTTTGGAATTTCCGATCCTCGGGCCGCACATCTTCGTCATATCCCCGAGGATGACGAAGTTCGTATTCTCACTCTCAACAGTAATTCGCAACAGTGGAGCGACCATCAAAATGTCATTCGGCAATATTACGGTGGTTGTAGGCGATGATCCGTTAATCACCTTAATGACGCAGTGATGAGGTAAATAATAACTGATGTCGTTATCGCCAGTCATTCCGTGCATGTGAGTCAGTGTTTCGTATTCTCTTATGAATTCCCTGTATTGTTTGTAATTGTTTGGTATTTTTAAAAATCTGAGCCAAGCACAAAATTTTCCGCGCCGTGGATTCACTAGAATTTCTTAATCTGCTTGGGTTATCCTTGAATGGTAGTGTTACTTGAAATCCTTCTGTGTCGCCGCGACTCAATGTTAACACATACTGCACTTTTAATTTCCGTTCTCTTGCCTAATATGACTATGAATAAAACACGTAGGTTCTTGTTTAAGTCTTAAAAGTTTTGCACACGTCTTTTTTATTCTTCACCTGGCTACCGTAATCAAATAATGCAGGCACAAGCTATCCTTCTCCGTTTTGATCTTTAGAAAAAATAATACATATCAATAAAATAACATTCGAGGGAATATATGCTGTACTAACATTAGACGAAGAGTTGTTTGCTGTAGTCAACGGCTTATTTTCACGTAGTGTTAAGTTATAGCGAATGGTGCCTCCTTTTACATTCACGACAGCTTCCTGCCTTCTTCAAATCATTAGCCATATGGTTTAAGTTTAAATAATTGAAGCATAACTTACTCTGTTTTGCTTTATTTCGCCTTTCTGCGAATAAGTTCGTGAAATTCAATTGTGACGAATGTTTTCGAAGGTTTTGTTGACCAAGTGTTACTGCTAACGTTTAGACACCTTTTTCTGGCTTCTAGTAGTTTACATTTGGATAATTAACTATCTCTTCGTATGTTAGAAAGTGGTCAAATGTGCTTACTGCCCATTCTTTCAGTGGTCATTTAGACGTTATATGGATTTTAACGGAACTAAATTGATTGCGAATGTGTTGTTTAGCTGTCGGAGGCTTAAAGGATTGTCCTTTTATATAGGCACAAGTTTTCGGAGTTTCTACACGTTTTGTATTACAATAAAACGTTAATTCTGAATTCATTGCCAAACAAGTACATATAGTCCATCCGTTGGATCTTCCGTCCTACGTCACAAACTATCGCTTCAAAAAACGACGAAAGTTTTACAGTGCGTTCTTTTTCTAACGCATTTGCTTTACTTTATCAGACTGAATGTTTTTGTGTCGTTTCTCGAAGCGATATTTTGTGATGTAGGACGGAAGATCCAACGGATGAACTATAGCCTACATCTGAAATATTAAAGGTTTTCACAATTAATTGCTTCACCCTTTAATAACGACTGCAGGTAGTGAAATCTCTGGATGTTATTTAGCGACTGATTATTATAAATCAGTGAAATAAACCAATCATAGAAGCCATTTTTTGCATTTTTTTGTGAAGGTCGGAATTTCTATCCCTGGAAGTCTTACTTGTGGTATTTCAGGGTTCTCTGTATCGGAGAACTTTTGTTTATGAATACAGTGTCAATATTCAACGAGTTATTATAATTTACCAAAACAAGTCGAAAATTAGCGCTCACATGGATATTTCTTCCGAACATATAAATCGAATAAAAGAAAATTTGTATTTATTACAAAATAGTCCTTAAAAAATAAAATATCCACAAACATAATCTCCTATAGTCAATACGAATATCCTGTATATTTAAAATTTTCATTTTGAAATATTCAAGTACATATTTAGCAAGACAATAGTTTTATTTACAAATGATATATATATATATATATATATATATATATATATATATATATATATATATATAATTACACATAAAATTTGCTAAAATGCCAATTGCATTAAAACATGTCTAAAATCATATATATATATATATATATATATATATATAGAACGATATAAAGAATAATGAGCATTTGTGTGTGTATGAGAATGTCAGTTTGAATTATTTACTTCTCGTTACTTTTCCAACATTGTGTTTATTGTGTACACAGACGTCGATTTAACCTTAAGATATATCCTTAATACATCCGTTATCGACCGGTTGTATCTATATGAAATATCCAGATATAATAAACCTACATAGAAGTGATAAACTAAATTTATAAAGTGTAAATTAAATTTATAAAAGTAGACCGCTGCAAATAATTTACTTTGTTTTTAAATAAATATTATTACATGGAAGTCTTAAATTACCTTTAAATAAATACTTTTGTAAAGTATTCATTGTAAATTCAATTAATCCAAATTTGTTTAATGTAATCACTATTTGGACAGTCACTTTATATGTAAAATAAACAAACGTGGTATATAAAATAGATGTATTATTTTAGTCATGCTTAAGGCCATTATTTAGTGATACATTTTTATCAGGTAGATTAGAAAAATAATAAATAAATCACATACGATTTTTTATCAAAATTTCAAAAAGTTAGTTTGGTATTTTATTTTAATTATAACGTAAGCGTATTTTTATTTATTATTTAAATAATAAATTAAATTAAATTAGATTTTAATATAATAGAGCAATACTAAAAAAGTTCCGAGTTTGGCCGCAGATTAGAAATTGTTTAAGTTTTTAGTACTTTATTTAAATATTAAAATATAAGCACACTTAATTACGACTATAATTCATACTCAATATACTATATTATTGGAACATTATTCTTAAGACTTAAAAGACCGGAATACGTAATAAGTATTTAATGCAACATCATCAATTACTTATTTTATTACCATTATTTTTTGGTGTTTTTCAAATGAACATGGCGACTTTCGTAATTCTCTGCACGGGTCTTATTACTTTTCGCAATTTAATATTGATGCCGATGCCATTAATAATACCTTAAAAGGGACCGATTTCCGTTCCTATTTCTGCTCTTATTTCAAAGTGGAACTACTTATATTCCTATCTGCAGGACGGTCCCTGGTACAGAAAAATCCTTTGATTTCGTTTTATTGGATTGTGTTTAAAAGTTCCGCCCGGTGCGAGGAGGAATTTCATTGACACGATAAAAGCTAATAAAAATTTTTTCTTAAACAAATATTTTATCAACCTTTTTCCTAACAGAAGACATTTTAAATATTCCACAAGATTTACATAAAAATAAAGAGGGTCGTTAATTTAAATCATGTAAACATTTTAATTAATTTACGAGATTAAATCTCTTGTAACCTATTATAACATTAGAATATACAGATTAGATCAATTGTTATGTTTAATATTATTGTATTTGTTCATCAGGAGTGCAGTGTACAAAGTATCTACCTTATTTAGTCTTGAGACGTGTTGTGTCTTTTATAAATAACATATTTGTTATATGCTTACATACTTTGTTATGTTTGATTTATAGATTTTTTCAGATAACTGGCACTTTTTTGCAGTTCGGTTGTTGATCATTATTACACTTAAAATGTTATCTGAATAAATATAGGAATGAAACATAACGTTATTCCATTTTGGTTCTATCTAGAGAGTTGCATAACAAGTTTATTTTTGTTTATTTATTTTACAAGACTTAGTAAAATTAAAAAAATAGTACATACATGAATACATTAAATCTCATGTTTTTAAATATATCAATACTGTATTATTATTTCAAATTTTAATTGTTAGTTTAAGTATTTTATTTTTAAAGAACTACAATGCAAATTTATAATTTATACTTTTACAATCTAATTATTACAATTAAAGTTATTAAAATTATATTTTATTTAATATATTATAAAATAAATAAATATACATAATTTGGTGTGTAGCATGTTAATGTGTTAATTTAAGTTTAAGATTTATTTCATGTTCATTTTTAATTGAATTGTCTATAATTATGATCTCCATTTAGCTTATTAATAACACAAGCTAGATTATAATTTACTTCAAATTTCAAGGGTAAATAAATAAGAAGCAATTTTATAAAGTGATGTTATGCAGGGAGTAGAAAGTAAGGGAGAAAATCCGGAAATATTACAAACGTTTCCGAGGATGGAATTTCTTGCGTGGAAAAAATGCAGCTTAATATAAGGGACCGGGTATTTTTAGCAGCGTACATTTTTTTTAGTTAAAAGAGTTTTTAATATAGCTGCTATAAGAATCCACATAGGGTCTTAATTTTCATATAAAGCTAATAATCTTATATTATAAAAATTTTATATATCTTTTTTATTAGTGAACAAATAATACGAATAGAAATATAAAATTTATAAACAATCTTAATCAATTAGTTTATAAAGAACTAGATTATTATAATAATTTTTACAGTTTTTCGATATTATTTAGTATAATAAACATAAATACAATTTTATCCCTATTAATTAGAAATTTTAAATTTTAGATTGTTAGCCATTTTTAAGGTGAGGTCTAAATGGAATTATGAGTGATATTTATCCTCTGATATGAGTGGTACTGAATTTATTTCAATATCACAATTCAACTGATTGGATATATTAGATAATTTCAGATTATAATTAATTGTTATAATTAATAAGACTCAAGAAAAGTTTTCTAGGCAAGAATCACCTTTATATTGACATTATATTAGGAACCATAACTATAGTCAACTATTTTAAAATGATATCGTTAAAATGATAATAAAATTCTTTACCTAATAGAAGTAAATTTCATGAGGTCTGAAAATGTATGTATAAATTCATAAGACTCAACTAACTGTTGATAATTAATTAAGGATATCTGACTTAATGAAAAACAATTCATAACATCGGCACCTATTATAACTTGATCTGTACTTACCAAATACGATGCTAGGAAAAGTTAAAATTTTTGACTAAATCAGTTAATCAACCTTCCGCAATAATTACGGTATCATATTTTATTGGCTAGATATTTAAAAAGTCAGAATTTAAGTCTTTCATATTTTAGTAGAGTAATAAGCAATTAACTATTAATCGATTAGTAATTTTCTAATTTCCAAAGTGGTGAATACAATTTGTAAATAAAATAAATAAAAACAATATTATGTTTAATGATTTTATATAAACTAGTAGTTATAATCATATGTTTCTGAATAACTCTCTAATCATTTGCAAGAATTTTTAGACTTATTTGCTGATTTTGTTTTTCCTTCTTATATTTCCTGAAAGCGGATGTAAATTCTAAAACTATAGTGGATTTTAATAAATTGAATGTAATAACATCATCATTTTTCCTTTAAATACCATGCAAGCTCTATGAAAACCAAGGTGAAGACAAGAGTTTAACATTTTCGATTATTGACCTATAAAAACCAAGACATTTTAGCAAAAACTACCTTTAATAATATGTAAATTTATATGTCGTCTTTTTAAGGATTAAAACCCCCGCAGATTGCCAAAAATCGCAGAATATACTTTGCCTAAATATAAAATTTTCGAACAATCCCTTTAATATAGTTCTTCTTATAAATTTTGCATTTCATTAGTACAAATCAGGCCAGGTAACATAAAAAGAAATGGTACAGTGTGGCAAAACAATTGTTGCGTGTAATTCCAACAAATAAAAGTTTTTGAAAATTAAAAAAGTGATTTTACTTTAATACTTAACAAGTATTATCTTTCTTATGTTTCCTGATTTTTCAGTAAATAAAAAGTAACTTTATTTTCAGCTACAGTGTAATTTATTATTGCTAAGCAAATTATTTAATTTAGATTTTTAATAACCAATGTATAATTAGATGTATAGTTTTTTGCTTAAAAGTTGTTTCAATAAATATCTCAATTTTGATAACAAATATTTGCCAATAAACATTAAAAATATAAATCAATTATTTGTTGATGATACAGAAAATATACTAATTCAACGAGTAACAACGGGAAAAAACAATATTATGTGTAATTTTAAATCACTATAGAACCACATTAATGTTTTTATTAAAAGTAATTCTTATCTCAAATATGTGTTTTTCAATAACTTTTAACGAATAATTTGTACGAATGTTTCAACTTATTTGTTCTTTTACTTTATGTAAATTTACGTCCTGAAACTGGATCTTTTAAAAATAAATACTGAAATCAATTAAACATAATACTATTAGTACTAACAATCAACATTAAGAAAACCAGCATATACCCTATAACTGTAAATATCTAGGTTACTCCAAACTCTCCTTTAAAAAGCAAGGTCAAAACCAGAGCATTTATGTTATTGATAATCGTCCTTCTAAAACCAAGGTATTTTGCTCAAAACTCTCATCAATACATATACATCGATATGTCTACCTTCTATTAATTAATAATTAATCCTCCCTCTTGGTCACTTCAACTACCCTATTAATCCTGACAAGTTCTTTATGAAACCATTCCTTTAATATAAAATGTTCATTACCAAAAATACTTATTATCTCAAATAAATATTAACACCCTTTAATTACCCTACATTAATTCGTTTGTACAAATAATTTGGGGAATTAGGACTGAATAGAATGATCGATAATCTAAATACATCGACTAATACATATGTTATACTCATATGCCTATTTTCTATAATTGAATATGCTATTCTCTTTCATAAGCAGTTTATTTTGAGAAGCTTACAAACTATTTAATAATATAATGCTCCTTATAGTATTCGATCTATTTTTTCTGAAAAAAATGTATTCATTAGAAAATCCATAATTCGTTTAACATCTGGTTGCTTTTCTTTTAGTATTTTTAAATCAGAAAATACAAAAGATATAAAAGATAAATCCCTGTAATAAATTATTGAAAATTATTATATTTTTTGTTTATTTCTCAAACCTTGCTATTATAAGCATTTCAAATCGCCTCTATATAAGCAGCATTATATTTTAAACAAAATATCTTATCATATTTACCTAATTTGAATAAAATAGTTTCTTTCAGAAAAAAATCAACACTTAATAAACTTTTTCTTAGAGTAGTCAAGTGAAGAACTATTTAGAGACTTCTTTAAAGTATAAACCACCGAATAATTCGGTTTAAATTTTTCTACCTTAGGCTTAGGTCATCAATAAATATATGATTTGAAAACTTTTTGTACAACCGGATGAAATATTTTAATATCAAAATTGGTCTTTTAAAAATAATTAAGTAAAAACCAGAATACACATAAACTTATTTTTAAATTATATTTTATAATCTGTTTACCGTAATGTCTTGTCGTATGTCTATGATCTTATATTATTTAAAGTCATTAAAAGTTCCAACGGCTTTTCAGGATATTCATCTAGACTTCGCATCAGTTAATTTAACAAATTATAATAACAATAAATATTGTCTACGACTTATATATACTTTAAATTTTAAATATTTAAAGTTATTGCTGTTTTTTTAATAAATAGTCTTTTGCGTGCCAAGAATTTAGGTGTAAATTTATGTTCAGAATGTACCCTTTTATTTTCATATTCTGAACTGATGAGACCAGTCTTCGAATATAAATCTGTTGCATACTACCAATTCTAATAGCAGTTGGTTGGAAATGGTAGCTAAATGAACAAATAAGGCGTTTACTTTATCGCTTTGGTGTATAAACTATAACAATGTATCTGCATTCTATTTTTTTTTTCAGTTCAAGAAAGATTCATTGGAGATATTATCAACTTAAATTTTATTTTATTTGGGATCAATTAAAATTTTATAATACCAAGTATGAAATGTATAGTCTCAAATGTAGGATCTAGCTAATTACGGTGTCACATATTTATGTTAAGCGCCTAGATTGTTTTAAGTTATC
>CAXAKX010001221.1:0-15647 GCA_963969525.1 Ontholestes murinus | reverse complement strand
GTACGTGTCGATGCATAAAAATATTTTTGCAATTGTTTAAATAGAAGTAAATAATAGTTTAAATTTCTTGGATTTAACCATTACAAAAATAAATAAAAAATTAGAATTTAAAATTTTTAGAAAAGACAGTTTCACAGACACAATAATTCCAAATTCATCCAATACCCACCATAGAATCAAGTACAGCTCTTTCCATTCCCTCATCCATAGACTAATCCACATTCCACTCTCCGAAAGTAATTTTAAACTAGAACTAAAAACAATTAAAACGATAGCATTTAACAACGGATATAATCAAAACATTATAGAAAACTTAGTAAAAAGAAAAAATTTAAACAATTGCAAAAATATTTTTATGCATCGACACGTACAGCCCCCCAAAAATGGCACAAGTTAGAATTTGTAAAAAATCTTTCAGAAAACATACAAAAAAGTCTTAAAGGGTACGATTTTAATATTATTATGCCTAATCCAACTAATATTCAGAAGTTGCTGGTAAACAATAAATCCGTGCAGAAAAAACTGGACAAGTGCGGAATATACCAAATTAAGTGCGGGGATTGCGACTCTGTGTACATCGGACAGACTGGCAGAAGTTTTGAGACACGATTATCGGAGCATAAGAAGTCAATACTACACAAAAAAACTTTAACAGGGCTAGCGCAACATTGCATCGAGAGTAACCATTTTTTTGCGGATAATAATCTAACAATTTTGTATTCAGGTAATAAGGGACGTAACCTTAATCTGCGAGAGGGCCTAGAAATCCATAAAGCTATTAAGCGCGGAAAAACCACGCTTAACAATTTCGAGGAAATTTGGAACTCGCCTATTTCGGCCGCTCTTATTACCTGACCTTTAATTAGTATATATACCGGCATAATGTTATTTTTTGTACAAATCTCCTTGAGAATGACTTATAGTCGAAACTAGTCGGAGAATAATAAACAACAAGTGAAATCATACCAAGTGTTTTAATTCATCTATCAAATTAATTCAAAAAATGATTCACCACGGGTTAAGTGAGAAATTAATTAATCATAAGTTCTCAATTTGTTTAATTCCAATTTTTTTTATTCCCGGCATAAGATGTAAAGTTTATTATACTTGGAAAAATAAAATATGATCTATTGTTACATTTCAGTGTAAATTTGGTATGCATAACTTAATTATTTTTTAAGTATTTGAAACATGAAAATTAGGTTAAATTTTTACAAAATTCAAATTATTTCAAAAACCTTAAGGTTTATTTAATAAAAACCTTATTAAAACGCACACTTATTTTTATCGAAGGATCCAAAAATGCAATAAAATACAGGGTGTTTCATTAAAAAAAACACAACTTTGATACTTTTAGGGTTTTTGGGACACCCTGTATATTATGAAAATAATTTTAAAAAGTAGCCCTAATAGACCCCCATATACCCCCAAAGTGAAACTTTTTGAAAGTTACGAATTTTGGCCACAATATTTCGTGCCGTATAGCGTGAATAACCCTGTATATATATATATACCGTGTGTCCCGTTTGAAGACGCATCATAGGGAATTCCCATGTAAAATTTTCAATTGCAGTTTGTATCTCTATTATTGAACGAAAATTATGAAAATAAAATTAGAATGATTCCTTTATCTATTAAGATTATTCTGGAGGTTTTATTTTTGTTTCATCTTTAGTTTTAAGCGAAATATAGCTTAAGAAGTGTGAAGAAATTTTTGATAAAAAAATCCTCAAAATAGTAGTTGCTATGAAATGTCAGTGTTTGTCATCTAAATTGATTAAGCCACAAACACATAATTCAATCCAAAATAAGTGCTTACACCACAAAAGAAAAAGTTCAGATCATCAAATTAAGTTGTGGCGGACATTTGCGACATATTTAGAATAAATTTTGAAACCTGTCCAGTGCCGTGTCAATCAACAATTATTAAAATTGATCAGAAATTTGAGGATACTGGTTGTATAAACGATGAATATATTGTTAGGAATAAAGGGAGGAAATCTGAAGAAACTGTAACAAATATGTTGCAAGGATAACAGTACATCTAATAAAAAGTGTAAGCTTATATTTACCGACCCCATAAAAGCCAAATCATAAAGAACTGAGCAGTGGATCCTGATTCAAGATCTAAATTTTGTTAAATTATTGTGGAAAAGTGTAACGAGAATAAGAGATTTCCAAAAAGTGTGTATTTTACAGATGAATGTACTTTCTATGTGGTGTCTAATAATAACGAACAAAATAATCATCAATGGTCTCAAAACATTCTTCATATTGTAACATCAAGAAGTGAATATCCACAAAAACTTAATGTATGGGCAAGAATTTTAAAAATAGCGCTGTTAGTTTTATTTTTATTGAAAACAAATTAAAGTATTTATCGGTTTCAATTTATGTTAATTCTTTACAAAAGCATTCTTTCTAAATTTGGAATAGTATAATAATTATAATTTAACTGGATGCAGTTTTAAAATTTTGTAGAAAATAAATGAGAAATTCTAAAAAGAGTTTTATTCTGTTTCGGGCAATTGTAGCTTTGAGTTTCAAGAATAATGAATTTGTGCCTTTGAACTCGCCATCTGTAATTTTAGATGTTATACACTGACTTTTCAAAGCACTGAACTTTTCCTTCTGTGTTGTAAGCACTAATTTTGAATTTATTTATTTATTTGTGGGTTATACAATTTAGATGACAAGCACTGACTTTTCACAGCAACTACTATTTTTGAGGATCTTATTATCAAATATTTCCTCACACATTTTAAGGTATATTTTGACTAAAAATGAAGATAAAGCCAAAATAAAACATCCAAAATATCTTTAGTAGGTAAAGGAATCATTCTAATTTCATTCTGATCATTTTCATTCAATAATAGAGATACAAACTGCAATTGAACAGATATTGAATGATACAAAGGTAATTTGCGTTTTACAAATAGTACAACTATCAAAGCAGTAGTAATTTGAATGAAATTATTTCTGTTCAACTAGCAAAGCAATTATATAATCCAGCATTCAAGTTTATAATCATCTGCAGACACGTGTTTCGACCTCTTCAGCATAGTTTTATAACGAACTAAAAGATTTTTAATATATTTTATAATTATATTTATTATTTATTTATTTGTAATATTTTTAGATGCTTTAAACTACCTCTTATACTTTATTGCGATAAAAGCGGTATAGTAATAATATCCATTATCGTTAATAGTTAAAATAGTATCATTATATTTATTTTTATACTAAATATATTTTTAATAACGTCAAAAATATTATTACTGACCTAGTTATATTATTTTTATCAGAATATATATTTATTTTTATTGTAATATATACTTAATCACTTATTTATTTTAAAACTCAAATTGAAATATGCATGATGCTCTAAATTATGGAAAGATTATTGAATATTCAATGAAACAGTGTATACACAGTACGCATTGATTTGAATATAAAAATATTTTGTACGTCCAACTGCAGAAATATGATTCAATTTTGGGAATAGTTCAGTATTTGTTAAACCTAGTTTAACAACGAAATATATAGTTTAGATTACATTAAAATGTGATTATAAAATTTGTTGTAAATATTATTGTAGTATTTTTGTTTTTAATTTCTTAATTTAAGAAAAATGTAAATTTTGCTACAGTAAAGATATAGTAAGTAAGATATATTTAGATATTGATCAGAATCTTAGAAAATTAAAATATTATTAGTCATCAAAATAACCAAATATAAAAACAATATAATATTATTCTTACTAGATGTAATCATTGATTTATAAACAAATCCAAACATTTGGTAAGTCAAATTAATCATTCTTCTTTACAATATGTAGTTTATTAATGTCTGCGACGTCAAATAAGTTATAGTTTCTAAATAAAACTAATATCAAGTGAAGTCAATTTTCATGAACAAAATAAGTAAAATCGTTTATGTAAACAATATTATTTAGTAGGCTAATGATAACTGAACCTCAAACATACAGAGACGTTATCCCATCGGATTATGAATATTAATGAACCTAGTGAAATTGAGCCAATTAATATTCTAGAAGTATATAGTAATATATTATCCTAAGGACACATGTGTTATGAAATAATATCTGAAGATTAAACCGTCTGCTGCGTTGCATAAATAGTATGATGAACAATTTAAAGCTTCGACTATAAACTCTCAAATTAATGTGCTTAAGATATATAATATTTAATTATCTAAATAACTTGATATATAAGTATATTTTGTAATATTAGTTCAGAAATTGTAATATGTATAATATTGTATCCATAAATATTATTCTACCACAATCATTTTTTTGCAACAAGTAGATATATTTATGTGTTACTAATAAAACCACCAATGGTATGTAAAAATGTAATTCAAAGTAAACATTAACCTTGATAAAAAGTAACTCTTAATTTTTTTTTTATAAAAAAAGTGACGAGTAAAAATTTTTCAAATTCATTAATATATTTAAATAAATATATATAACTCCGTACTAATAGTAATTTATTCTTGACACAAGAGATAATTTTAGAGACATTAATTAATGTTTGAAGTACATGAAAGCATAAAATATGAATAGATTCATGAATAAAATTTTACTTATATTCTAATGTCACTAAATAATAATTTAAATGTGAGTTACCCATACGCTCTTTATATATTATATCAACTTGAAGTAATCTTTTATTTATTTATTTTACTAAATATTACATACAATATTACAAAAACTCACAGGACTTGCAGATAGAGTTCACTATTTGTTCTTTCATTGAGACCCTTTCTCTGCTTTATGTGATGGAACTATCTATCGATAGATCGCCATTCGGCAATATTTTAGCCATTACAGGTATATTTATATCTATTTAATATACAGCTATTTTGGTGACATTTTAATTTTAATTCTATTAATTATGATTTTCTGCAAATTAGTATTACTTATATCATTGCACACAGTATGCTGAAGTAGAGGTGTAGTAATCTATTCTTTAGCGTATCGAGAGCATTGATGTAAAGAGTTGTAACTTGCAAAAAATCATTTAAAAAATTATACAATTAACTTTGCATATATATGTATATTTCTTGTACATATCTTACACATATTATATTTGTCAATCAGTGGATACAAATAAAAAATGGTTTCTGCTCTCTCAAAGCCCTCAGAATGCTTTCCCCCTGGCTGTATTCATCATTCCAACACAACTGGAATGGAACGGACGGTGTTAATTTCCCTAAAAGGACCAACAAAGAATTCGCCGTTGGTGATAAACTAATTTGCAAATGGCATGCTTCGTAATTGCAGATATAGTACAACGTGCATACTTCTAAATTGTACTCATACAGCGTACACGTATAATTAAAAATATAATGCAATAAATTTTATACGTACAACATTCAAATTTAATCACGTTTGAGTAGAATTTGTATAATTAAATTATGTTTGTCATTTTTGTATTTTATTATTCTATAATGAATTGTTATCTGTTTTGTAGTATAAATGTGTCGCTTAAACAGATTATTAGACTTTACTTGCTTATAAATTATTTTAGGTTATTCAAGAATTAACACATATACTTAATGCTTTTAATGGGCGAATGTAATCAATATTTTTAATGATTTATAAAATTAACCCCTTTAAATTAATTAAATTTGTAGAATTTGTGTTGCCTCGACAAACCTCTACTAATTTACCGATGCAGGTTTAATTATTAATTACTCAGGGAATAGAGATTATTTCTTTATTCTAATGCGAGGAAAATGTAAACTAACGTTTTACATCAAACCAAAAATCTCTATCTATCTAAATTATTTATTTTTCGTTTCCATGGTTTTTCTCGTCCGCCTCCCTGATGCCTGGAGCTCCTTGTTTGCCTCGCTCTCGCCTGTACATTCCTCGAGGGTACGGCACCCTACCTAGGCTTTAATCGGTCAACGGTAACATTTCTGATTTTTCCGTTAACAGAAATCGTAAAAAAATTTTGATTGTCGCTCTAAAATTTGAAACGGTCCGTCATACGCGCGTTTAAGAGGATACTTAATACAATCATTCCTAATGAAAACGTGTGTGCAATTACTTAAATCGGGGTGCACAAAACTTTTTCGAGAGGCTGGGCGGCTTAATGCAGGTCGTAGTATCTGCATTTTGACTCGTAAATCATCAATACATTTTGAGCCTGAAGGAAGGTGACCGGAAATGGAACTTGGAAACAGGAAATCGCCTGGTAAACGTAATGTTGTACCATAAACGTATTCGGCTGTTGTGGCCGAAAGTGAAGTTTTAAAAATAGTGCGTAAACCTAATAAAATTAAAGGTAGTTGTGACACCCAGTTCTTTGAATCGTTACTCATTCGGATCGAGTCTTTAATTTGTTTATTGAGCCGCTCTACCAAACCGTTACATTGCGGATGATAGGCGGTTGTGGATTTGTGTGTAATGCCAAAAATTTTGCAAAAATGTTTCCAAACGTGAGATTGAAATTGACGTCCACGGTCAGTGAAAACCGTAGATGGTATACCGAAGCGTGAGATCCAACAATTTAAAAAAGCTTGAGAAACAGAGTCTGCAGTAATTTCGACAAGTGGTTGGACTTCAGGCCAACGCGTGAATCGATCGATGCAGACTAAAAGATATCTGTATGTGTGACAAACTGGCAAAGGGCCGATAATGTCGATGTGGATGTCAGTGAATCGGTAGTCTGGATCAGGAAACTTAGCAATCGGGGATACTGTGTGACGGAAAATTTTGACTTTCTGGCACTGCAAACAGGATTTGACAAAATGTGTGATGTGGTGGTTCATCCGCGGCCATACATAGCATGAATTTACAAGACGTTTCATTGCTCGAACGCCAGGATGAGTTAACCCGTGGAGTGACTGCAAAATGTTAAGTCGTAATTCTCCGGGAACATAAGGTCGTTTCGAAACAATGTCAACGTAAATGGGTGTGCTAGTGCCAGGCGGAGTGAACTGCTCCAGTTTCAGTGAAGTTGTGCCGTTTGTTAAAAAATTTAAGCTCATCGTCTTCTGACTGAAATTTGGCTAGGTCCGGTAATTCTAAAATATTATTTTCGACACGCGATAACGTATCCGCGACGTCGTTTTCTTTACCGGGAACAAACCTAACGTCAGTAGTGTATTGCGCGATTAAAGTTAAATGTCTGTGCTCACGTCCTGAGAAACGATCTGAAGCTGAATTTATGGCAGCAATCAATGGTTTATGGTCTGTAAAACTGATAAAATTACGACCTTCGAGATAATATTTGAATTTTTAAATTGCCAAATAAACGGCTAGTAATTCACGACCGAATGTACTGTATTTGCGTTCAGTTATTGAAAATGATTTAGAAAAGAAAGCTAGCGGTCGAAGAACGCCAGATTTTTCCTTCTGCTGCAAAACCGCGCCAGCAGCGGAATCAGAATGCTTGTAGTGCAGGTTGTGAGCATACCAGGGGTTTGTTGCGTGGAGTTTGAGATGCAAGTTGGTTGAGCGGTGCAAGTATTCTTGAGCATGATTTTATAAATCTGTGGTAGAAGTTTACCATGCCAAGGAAATGTTGAAGTGATTTCTGGTCAGATGGTTGCGGAAAAGACATGATTGCATCAACCTTAATTTGTAATGGTTTGATGCCTGAACTGTTAATGCTATGACCTAAGAAATCTAATTTTGTTTCGCCGAAATTACATTTTTCGTTATTAATTTTGATTCCAAAAGTTGTTAATCGTTGAAAAATTTGTCGGAGGTGTTGTACGTGCTCATGTTCGTCTTTACTGAAGACTAAAATGTCATCCAAATATACGAAACAAAATGGTAGCTCGCGAAGAACCGAGTCCATAAACCGTTGAAAAGTTTGTGCGGCGTTGCTCAAACCAAAACTCATCCGCGTATACTCAAACAAGCCAAATGGTGTTGTGATTGCAGTCTTCGGTATATCATTAGGGTGAATTGGAATTTGATGATAAGCTTTAATCAAATCGATTTTAGAACTTTGCAACCAAAACAGCTATACGTAAAATCATGCAATATGGGCAGAGGGTATCGGTCAGGAATTGTAACCTTGTTAAGTGCACGGTAGTCTCCGCACGGTCGCCAAGAACCATTGAATTTCGATACCAAGTGCAGCGGTGATGCCCATGGGCTTGATGAGGGTCGAACAAAACCAAGTTTTAATAAGCTATCGAATTCTTGTTTGGTAATTTTGAATTTGTGTGGCGGTAAACGCCTTGGTTTGCTGAAAACAGGTGGGCGGGCAGTTTCGATGCTATGTTGCACTTGATGTTTAATTGGGTTAGTAAGGTCAAAAGAAGTGGTGAGATCGGGAAATTGATTGAGTAATTTGGAATATGTTGGATGATGATTGGATAATGAATTTATGATCGGCTGTTCGGACTGGATGGTATCCTCATTAATCGATTATTGGCAATATCAACAATTATGTTGCAATGCCGGAGAAAATCTGCACCAAGAATCGAGTGGTTTACGCGTGCAAGTATGAGATGCCACTGAAATGTTACATCTTAGCCGATGTTAACTGTTACTTTAGATAATCCGAAAGTTGAAATTAAATTTCCATTTACGGTTTGCAACGTAAATTTTGTAGGGGGGTGAGTATTGGCATAGAGTTGATTCACCGCCAAAATGCTGACCTGGGCGACAGTGTCGATAAGAAATTAGTGCCAGAATTTCTATCGCGGATAAAAAATAGTTGACCTGATGGATGAACCGAATCGTAGGTCGACATCAAACCCGTTCTGAGCCGTTTCCCCAATCGCAAGGTTTAGTGCATTTTCGTGCATCGTCTTTAAAATTATAGTGATACCAGCACAATTTGTGGTTTGGGTCATCACGTTGTACAGAACGAGATCTGGAAAAAGAACGGTTTCGACTTGGATATTTGTTTTTAGATTGTTGCAAAATAGAGGTAGTTAAGGTTGTTAAATTTTGAGTTAATTCCAAAATTTGATTCTGTAAACTTTGCACCGTTGCTTAGAAATTGCTAAATTTCGTGTCTAATTTGGTGTTATTCGAAACTTGTTTGGAAATGCCAGTAGCACTGATGGACATAGGTGCTGAGATTTCCAGCACGTGATCTGCCATTTCTGCAAGATCTGCTAATGACGTACCACGTGATGCAACTAGAATCTTTTGCACATCAGCGGGAAGACGTTGCAAGAAAATTTCGCATAGTAGGTTCTCATCGATTGAGGTATTCCCCAAAAGTTGCTATAATTTACGTAGGAGTTGGGAAGGAATTTGATCTCCGAGTACCTCGTTCGATAAGAGTTTTTGTAAACGTTTCTTTTCAGAAATCATTGTCCGTTTAATAATCTCATCTTTTAGTATTTCATAAGGATCGATGGCGGGTGGTTCCATTAATAAATCCCTTACGTCAATTGCGATATCTGGAGGTAAGGAAGCGACAACTTTATAAAATTTCCGGACAGAACTGGTTACGCGTGAATTTAAAAATTCCGCTTCTATTTGGATAAACCAAATAAAGGGGTCAACACGCCAAAATGGTGGAAGCACACATTTAATATTACCGATCGTTTCCTCAGAGGTACTTTGATCTTCCATACCGTTTGAAATTAGGAAAAGAAATTAGAAGAAAGAAAATCAAGAAGGGAGGAAATGTAAGGAGAAAGTGAGGATTTTCTAATGTGAAAGGTTAATGTAGCGTCACCTTCGAGGAATGTTTCGTGGCTTTCGTGCTTCCGTGTGGCTTGGGTGTTATCTGGACGAGTACAGGAATGAAGGATTGTAGACAGCTGACAGTTTTGAACGCTCTCAATTTTCCTCGATGTGATCTTGCTCCTCTGCTATCGGCACTTATCCTGCCGGGCTGCTTACTACAGCAGCGTGTTTAGGGGTCAGCAACAACGTAGGTCCCTCGGGGTCAACAATGTAGAATTTGTGTTGCCTCGACAAACCTCTACTAATTCACCGATGCAGGTTTAATTATTAATTACTCAAGGAATAGAGATTATTTCTTTATTCTAATGCGAGGAAAATGTAAACTAACGTTTTACATCAAACCAAAAATCTCTATCTATCTAAATTATTTATTTTTCGTTTCCATGGTTTTTTTCGTCCGCCTCCCTGATGCCTGGAGTACCTTGTTTGCCGCGCTCTCGCCTGTACATTCCTCGAGGGTACGCCACAAATTTTAGCCCATTGATGAGCAAACATCAAATCTCATTCAATAGTTCGATATAAGGATTAAAATTAAAACAATATTATTTGTTTATGAATTGAAGCCAAAAAGAAATAAAGTTATTCCAAAAGATCATATAAATTAAAATAAATCCGTTTCAAGTTCATATAGTTATTGATATATAATACATACTGTACTCAGGTAACTTAACTAAGCACTTAATTTTATTATTATTTGAGTATAAAATCTTTCATAGTGAGATCAACAATACTTGCTAAAATAATTTTAATTATTTCTTAAATAATATATAGCAGTGATCTTAGATAATAATTGTTCTATATATATGATACAAATAACAATAAAAGTACATTGGAGAATACGCAGCTGTCTATGTGTCTGTGTTTTATGTAACTTATTATTCTGTTGTGACAAGATTTGATATTTCAATAAAAATTACTAGTTTTAAGTGGATTACTCTATTCCCATGCTCAAAAGCTTTGATTTATACAGGTATAATCGGGGTAGTTTCATTAAATATTTTCTGTTAATAACATGAAGGTAAGTGCTTATTACATTTCTTGGTATAGCATTTTAAGTATATGTTACGCAAGTTTAAAACTTTTTATTCGATTTTCGATTAAAACCTGTCGCAATCATATCATTGATAATAATCCCTTAGAAATTTTACACTACGCCGAGAAAGGTCCGAAATTGTACCTACTAGAATCCCTTGAAATTTAAGCGTAATCCGGAAAACGCCTTAATCAACAACAAGACTGACCTAATATATTTATCCATCTTTAAAGCAATTATGTAAATTATATTACCTGTTCACTGTACACCGCTTCTAATCCGCCCTGTATAAATACCGCCTAAGTTATTTTGTAATTTTACTGTACGTTTGACAATGGCCCTGTAAGGTTGAAACTATAGTTACGAAATAAATTCCGTGTGTGATATTAACAAAGTAAGTTTTATTTATCATTTAATAAAGTTCCTGATAACATTGAATAGTTAATTATAAGTAATCTGCAGTTTATCCTATCGCCGAAGTAATATTCGCGTGATGTTTTACTGCTAAGACGTTCTGGGATCCATCATTGCCTAGATGAGTTCAATGGAGTTACTATCTGCTCTGTCTTTGATCTGTCATTCTTCCTTGGACAAATTTTTCGATCTCACTTAGTACGATTCATCCCCCTTCCCCGAGTCTATTAGGTATAGATCCTCCTCTAAATAATGCCATCCCAACAGACCTTCCGTCTGGGTCACTTGCTGTTTGGGCCTAAGTAATAGTTAGACAAGCTAGGAGGGCGAGGTGAGGGAAACAGACATCCAAAGAGGGAATTGCAGCCGGAGAGTCAGCGGTGGCTATTGCCTTACCTCAGCATATGGCGATAGCATCTCCGACTACGAAGACAGCAGCGACATCGGCCATATCCTAGACATGATCGAGACTGCTTGTCTCTACAACCAAAGAATAAAATTAGCCAATCAGTAATGGCCATCAAGCTGGCAGTCATCCAGACTCCGCATCGAAGCAGGATGATTCACAAAATAGTACGTGTGGGATGGTAGCGGAGAGGCAAGTGCTGAAAGTACTAGAACTTTGGTAACAACAAGGTGAATTGCACGGGAACAGATATTTCTATCCACTGTCGCCCCTAAGGAGCAAGGCCACGTCACTGGTAGCCTGTAAAGGTATAGGAATGGACACAGCATATTTTACCGGGGACTCTACTGTTCCGCCTGCAGGGTAGCAGCAACCAGCTACAAAGGGGCCTTTAGGTGGAGCGCAAATAGAACCTGGCGCATCCCGAAGATGTTGCCAGATCGACGACCGTGGCTGCACAGGAGCCAGCCATCGTCTACTTCCTTCAGGTGAATCTGAAACCACTGTCATGCTGTCCATGACATGCTAACATGCATGGACCGATGGCAGAAGTGGCTTGGTCGCTTCACAGCTGTTGTGTACGCTGCTGATTCCCCCGTTGTTACTATGAGGGCACTATAATATCAAGGCCCCATAATGGGACGAATCTAGATCAAAGCAGTTCAGGTTCATCAGGGGTAGGTCAACCATGGATGCGTTGAACCTACTGAGTAGGTTGGCCGATGAGAGCAACCAGGGCTTATTGAGGGGAAAAAGGCATTGCCTGGCTATAACGTTAGATGTATAGGATGACTACAATTCCATTCCAACGCCCATTTTAGTGGAGGCACTGGTTATGAAGAGAGGTCTGTGATAGGCCCACTCTTAAGAAACATTGTCTACGATAATTTTCTGCGACTAAAGCGGACAAACGGTGTCAACCTTAACGGTTTTGCGGTGTGTTAGCTTCTCGTGATCTGCAATCTAATAGATCTATTGTTGACATACTTATCGTTGTCCGCAAACGCGACATCCAGGCTCTGGAGGTCATGTCGCAGGAGGCCATGGAGATGACCAAGTGGATGCGGAACGTGGGTCTAGAAGTGGTAGCTCAGAAGACCGGTGCCACCTGGTTGTACAGGAAACTTCTAGGCCAAGATATAGCTATAACCCCTAAGTTGAAGTACTTGACGATTCACATAGAGGTTAACCCACACTACAGCTTGCTGTCCTTAGACCATCGAGCCTGCAGATGACCCGGGGATAGAGGACTGTATCCTCGAATGCGATAGATGGTCATGGCATCGTCTCCACAATCGGACCTCGATATTAAGGCGATGGCCGATCCCATCCATCAATGATTGGAACAACTTCGTGGACAACCTGGTGCCCGGGAATGTGCTAGGAACTGGGGGGCAGTGGGTCTCTTTTGCAAGACAGTTCTAATAGGGAAAGAGGAGTGGCTAGTGCAGAGAAGGCCCGAGTGTGAATGGTTATGAACTGGGGTCTATGAACTGTGTACTGTGAACCATGACCTGCGATTTATATATGGTACTGTGAACCGTGTGACAGTCCCGTGGGTGCCCCCGTGGAAATCAAAAATTCCTTTCGAAGTAGACAACAAACTCAGGTGCGATGCCGGAGTCGTGAGCCCTAGAGTGGAGTTAAGTCGCTATTAATAAACCTAAGCTAACCTGAATTTGCTTTATAAACATGTATGAGTATAAAAAAAACCTTAATAGATAATACATTTTTAAATTAATAAATAAAAGTTGAAAATAACGGTGTATGATTCAAGAAATAATAATAAAACAAAGGCTATGTAGGAAATAATTTATAAAGAACGTAATAAAAAAGAAACGAAACAACCCATCTATGATATAATAGTTATTTAAGGTACAAGTGTAAAAAGTGATACTTTATTGCACGAACTGGCGTTTAAAAACACGAGCGAGGAACGAGTGAGTTTTTTTAAAGCCAGGAGTGCAATAAAGAAACTTACAAAATTTTATCTTCGATCGTAAAGTATTTCAAAGAATATATTCTTATGAGTAATATTTTAATGTCATTTCAATAATTCAATTAATGAAAACATATTTTACCCGCGGTGCACTAATGAAAGCGTTACTTAGCAACCAGTTAACAAGTTGCACAAATGTCAGCCACCATTATTATTTATGGAAAAAATGTTCGCTTTATTGTAATCGCTTCGACTTGCATTAAATGAAATCTTCAGAGTTCTTAAATCTGCCATTTGGTTTGTATTATATATTTTATTTATATTTTATTAGTTATTTGTATCAATTAATAAAAAATTAAGTTTTTTGTCGAAATATATTCATCTGTCAAATTTGACAATTATGTGCAATAAAAACAGTTTGACATTACCGTGCAATAAAAACGTAAAAAAGCACTAGTGCTTTAAAAAGCCACTTTTACAATGAAAAATGATGCAAAAAGCGTCTACTTTCTGTACGATCGTAGATAAATAGACTTTAATTATCATTTTACAAATATTATAAACTCATTATGTGGTAAAAAATATAATATCAAAGTCACACAAGGAAATAATTGAACTAACCAAAAATGTCACATCAAAGCTTTTAATAACTACGCAGAACTTGCATTGCTTCATTCCGCAATAAAAAGTGCTAATAAAATTTAGTTTTAATTATTTTTAATATGTATATTTTTGAGTTGTGATATTATTTTAGAAACAATTATTAAAAATGTTAATGAGCAAAACTAATCCGAGCATTATGGCATAGTTATCTTACAAAAAATATAAAAGAACTAATATAATATAGAATTTATAAATGAATTATTAGATAGTAACGATCGCAACTATTGTCATGATAATTTTGTATTCATTTGTTTATTTTGCTACTACATTTGTTTATAAAAATTTATTTTCAAAGCGAATTGAAATTATACTTGTTTTCCCTTCTACATGTGTACACAATTCCTTTGTGTAATACAGTTTTTGTATAGTCGATGTGGAACACACGTACATTTTGTTTTAGTCGTGTCCAAGTAAACGTGTAATAATTAAACGTGTCGTATATTTTATATTTACATAAAGGTGTCTCAATATAAATGAAGAGAGTAATCATAAATTAAACTTTAAATAGCATTCGATGCATTTTTTATTAAATTTATTTTTCATCTAAAACTAAATTACATATGTTATACCCGGCGCATTCACCAGAAATATTATGAACATAAAATTACGGCGTGACCTTCTTGGAAATTATGTTTGATATCAATTCTGTAACATCGTCGACTTGTATTGTGAGTATTTTAAACATTTGAATATTCGAAGGCACATATTGCATTCCGGCAAGTTCTCATTTTGCAAGTGTTCAGTTATTATTATCGTGATATTAAATCGAAACTAATTTATTTTATATTATTATTTTTTTGTTGTTAATCATTGAGGCATCCGAAACTGTATGATAATTCTTGATTTTTATAAACGGATTAGTGTGAAACTACTGCCTTATTTATAATTCAATATAAATGATTTTTTTGTGTAATGTAGAATGAATGACTGCACAAGTTCTAATATTTAAATTGTATGGGCAAAGCGAGTCATAAAGAATTCCAGGTTTTTGAACAGGTGATATTCCATTTAACTGAACATTGTAACGTCGAGCACCTGGAAATGAAAGTGTATAACTTTTAGGAAGGTGACATTGCAATCGAACTTTGTAATCTCGCCTTACTTGACAACGTCGAATCGTTTAACTTTAACATGCAACATCAAAAAAGTATATATTTATATATATATATATATATATATATATATATATATATATATATATATATATATATATATATATATATATAAGTATTATGGATTAAAACAGGTGATAACCATATGCTTTACAGACCGAACATACACGTGCATTTTTTTATCGCGCATGTTTTGAGATGAAATTCAAATGTACAGTGTGTCTCAAAATTAAGATACGACCCTTAGGTTGAAATTTTCAAATGAGAATCCCCATTCTTTTGTTGCATTTATGAATTCTACGTAAAATTCTGCGTATTTTTCATGTAGCATACCCCATGTCGATATTCAATTATCTTTATTTATGATAAAAATATGAGTCCACAAT
>CAXAKX010001220.1:28710-65412 GCA_963969525.1 Ontholestes murinus | reverse complement strand
AATCTAGCTTGTACACTCCACTGTTTGATAAATATCGCGGTTATTTAATTTGTTATTAATTATGACCTTTCCTAGGTTATTTTTATTTACTTGTATGGGTGTGATGTTAAGTTGTTGTAGATTTTTACTAATTTTGTTACTAGTGTTTTTGATGTATTTGAGAGCTCAGTATTTTCTGGTTTCTTCTTCGTTGGGTTTTCCATTGTATATTAATTTAGTAATTATGTGTTTTTATTTTTTCTTTCGTAACTTTTTAACTGTGTTTTCTTTGTAGCCGTTATTTTTTCCAATTTCAACTATTGTTTTATATTCTTGGTCGAAGTTGTTCTTCAAAGTGGGCCATGAAGATTTCCGCCATCAGTGGGGATAATGGAGATCCCATCGCTAGTCCTTCTTTTTGTAGTTAGAGTTTTCCGTTAAATGTAAAGTAATTTTGGTCGAGGCACAGGTTTATAAGATTTAGCAATTCGTTGGTGTGTTCGTAGTTGGATGTTATTAACTTATGCCTTATTATTTGTTTTAATTCTTCTATGGGTATACTTGTAAACAAGCTTTTGACGTCGAATGAGACTAGGATGTGATTTTTTGGTACTTACTGTGAAATTTTTGGTTTTTTCCACGAATTGTAGGTAGGTGCATTATAATATGCGACTACTGGGCGGATGGGTTGGTTCGGCTTGTGGATTTTAAGTGTTCCATACAGGATCGGGGCGGGGGGTTCATTTGTCTATGTTTGTATTGTTCTCGTTGTGGTATTTTAGATTTTGAATTTTTCAGTTTTGTTATAATTTCTTTTTGGAATGTTGGTGTTGGGTCTTTAGGTAAAGGTTCGAAATTACTATTATTTAGGAAATCCTCCACTTTATCTATGTATTGGTCTCTTTTCAGGATAGTAATCGTGTTCCCTTTGTCTGCTTTACAAATTACTAGCTGGTCTTTTTCCCTCTTGGATATGATGGATTTAATTGTTTTTAGGTCTTGTTTGTTTCGTTCATGTGTGTATTTATTTGCTTGTAGGAAATCCTTTTTGATTATGCTTGTCATGTTAGCTTGGTTTATGAGTGAATCACAGTTGGCTTGTTTGAGTGCGATCTCTGTGTCTATGGCCAGTGTTTCAAAGTCCCTTCTAGTATTTTTCTCACAGAACCAAAAAATCACATCCTAGTCTCATTCGACGTCAAAAGCTGGTTCACAAGTATACCCATAGAAGAATTGAAACAAATAATAAAGCATAAGTTAATAACATCCAACTACAAACACACCAACGAATTTCTAAATCTTATAAACCTGTGCCTCGACCAAAATTACTTTACATTTAACAAAAAACACTACCTACAAAAACAAAGACTAGCGATGGGATCCCCATTATCCCCACTGATGGCGGAAATCTTAATGGCCCACTTCGAAGAACAACTTTTTAACGACAGATCCATATTCAAAAAACAAATACAACTTTGGTGCAGATACGTAGACGACGTATTCTGCGTATGGACAGGAACACACAGGCAACTAGACCAGTTCCTTAAAGAACTAAACCAGATAAACCAGAGCATCCAATTTACGGTGGAAAAGGAAATCGACCATAGTATAAATTTTCTAGACCTAACCGTAAGAACAAATAACAACCGTATTATATATAAGATCTACAGGAAACCTACCAGCACTGATGTTATTATCCCGAATGACTCCAATCAATCCACCGCAATCAAATTGGCAGCTCTCAACTCATATATACACAGGCTCATAAACATACCACTAAACAAGGAAGACTTCGACCAAGAATATAAAACAATAGTTGAAAATAGAAAAAATAACGGCTACAAAGAAAACACAGTTAAAAAGTTACTAAAGAAAAAACAAAAACACATAATTACTAAATTAATATACAATGGAAAACCCAACGAAGAAGAAACCAGAAAATACTGCGCTCTCAAATACATCAAAAACACTAGTAACAAATTTAGTAAAAATCTACAACAACTTAACATCACACCCATACAAGTAAATAAAAATAACCTAGGAAAGGCCATAATTAATAACAAATTAAATAACCGCGATAAATTATCAAACAGTGGAGTGTACAAGCTAGATTGCCAACAATGCGACGCTATATACATAGGGCAAACAGGCAGAAATTTTCACACTAGACTTAAAGAACATATGAAATCTATTGAAAACAAAAACCTCTTGACAGGCATTTCGGAACATTGTACCATCAACCAACATATGATAGATAAAATTACTCCACTCCACAACTGTACAAAAGGATTAAGACTTAACATTTTAGAAGCATTAGAGATTAAACGAGCAACAAAATTGGGGAAAAATATAATTAACAATGACCTGGAAATCTCGGCAGGTACCAATTTCATAATCCCTGGATCCCTTTTAGAAGTAACCGACTAATCATAATCCTCTTATCTTAAACGACGCGCTTATTGTAACCCCACGTATATATATACCAGTGAACACTTCTGTACTCCTTAGATTAATTTTTATACTCCTTTGAGAATGGCGAGCAATCGCCGAAACACGTGTCAGGAAACTGAAAGTAAATATATGAAACAAAACAAGTGTATTATTGCTAATTCCTATCTACTCAAATTTATTCAACACTATAGATTGGAAAATTCTGTACCCAATATTGTAATTTTGCTAAGATTTTTTTTAACAATGGCTATTAGCATCGCTAGTTGCTAAAGGAGCTTCTCCAAATTAAAGTTAATAAAAAAATATCTTTGTTCTACAATGAGTGATTTGAGACTGTAAAATCTTGCAATATAGAACAAGAAATTATAAATACCATACATTTTGAGAGGATTATACATGATTTTTCTACTATGAAAGTTAGAAAAGTAAATATATAAATATGTTTACATACGCATATGTGTATAATTGGTTTGTTTATCCTGTTCATTTATAAATATAAAATAAAATAAAATATTTAATGGTGATTGTTTTTTCCTTTTTTTTTGTAAAGGTTGCATTTATAGGTATATTAACTTATAAGCCCTTATTACTGCCTAATTTAAATATGGCATCCAATCGTAAAAAAAGTTCCCCACCTATAGTTTGTCTCAATTACAATTATTTATTTATGAACTATAAACTATTAATTAAAACTTGATATTGTTTCACTGGTTTTAAAAAGTCAGTGAAACAATAATAAGTGTTTTAATTCATAGTTTATAGATCAAAATGTTTCACCACGGGAGAAATTAATTTAATATATTTATTTATGTTTACTTAGAAAAAAAAGTTCTAATTACGCCACTGGCCCAACTGTTTAAAATGGGCCAATGTGCTCTTTAGCCAGTCGGATGTGGCATGGCCATCACGTGATAGTGCAAACCAACCTAGTTCTAGGATAGAATAAAACTAAGAATAATAAAATCTAAATGCCGCAACCTTATATGGTTTACCTAAAATCAATAAGAACAGAATACCAAGACCGGTAGTTTCATATTCATATGTCTCAACTTACAAATTATGCAAATTTCTAAATGATTTAATTGCGTCATTCATCAATTTCACACCCCAGTATTCAATAAAAGCACAATAGAAATAAGTTGGAAAATGTTTCAATTCCCCATAATTCTAAATTAATCTTATTGGTGTGAAAAACCTTTTCACGTCGATGCCGATTAAAGAATTAAATATAATTTTAGTTTTAAAGGTTGATAATTCACCTAACCCGAATGAATACATAAAAATTAATAAATATTTCTATTAACCAGTGTTTACGCTGGTGGTGCTCTGTTGCGGTAAGAACCCCCGCGCTCGGTACAAGTGGAGCTTCTGGGTGGCTCCTAGGTACTGGTTGCTGTTGATGATAGTTTACACTGGTTGTAAGGCAGCGGAGAGTTTACTTATTTTAAAGGAGAATTGCACTCGGAGTTTTTTAGGCTCTTTGTGAGATACAAGTAGCTCGCAGTGAAAGTTGGTTAACTCTGATTTATTTCCTAAAATTTACACTATTTATATACAATTCTTATTTACGTAAATGCCTAATTTACATGGTATCTAAACAAGAGACAATGCGCTGTCGCTGGCGAGCTCCGTTGTCGCTGGTGAGTCACGACCGGTGAGTGCGCCTTTGGACGATCGATAACGCTTATCTGTCGTACGCCGAGCCGCTTGTGTTGATAATCGCTTCTGTTCAATTTGTTGAATTGGACATGTTGGGGGCCTCGGGGTTAGGACGCCATAAGTTCGATGGCCGGTACCTTCCTCTGGGTGCGATTATGTTTCAGATACCAAGCAATGTGAGAAGGAGAGCGGTTATCATCAGGATGTAGTTCCTTGTTTCATTGTGGTAGACGGTACGCCATCCTGTTGTCTGATTGGATCCGAACTGAGTTTCCCGGGCAAGAATCTGACTGACCGAATGAGATGAGACATATACCGTCTCTTGCTGGATTGCAAGTTAATTATTGAAGTCCATTTCCATCATGGTGACTGGTTGAATTGACAGTCCTCGCACCGTTGACCTCTTGTTTTGAGTTGGAAGTAGTCGGTGCCCCTTGGTGTCAATCAAACATTTGTCTGTGATCCGTTATAATCCAGTATTATTTAATAGTATGTTCGGTCTCTCACCTGCGCAGATGACGGCCAATGTCTTGGGTTCATTTGTGATGAACATCCATGTATGTTAACATTTGCTTCCAGATAAGAGTGTTCAAAGGGTGTCTGATGTTCTTGTGTGAACATGGTTCCATGTTTTGATGAAAAATTTCGCTGGCGCAATTCTTCTTGGCATCTAGCTTGCGAAGAGGCAATGGGTTGCATATTTGGGCATTTTTCGTGGTGTAACTGCACTGTTGTAAACCCTCTAATAATTCAAAATATGGTTGAAGATTGTAGTTTACTCCGATTACCTCATTGGTGGTTTCTAGTGCTTTGATGGAACTTGAACTAGCAATCGCTTTTCCGTTTGTAAGGTTTTTACATTCTTCTATGTACTCCTGTCCAGTGTTGTCATCTGACGTGCGCGCACTTGCGACCGCATATGTCACCGCATATGCCCGCACATAAGATGACACGATTTTACATTTGTCTGCGCGATTCGCGGCATACTCGCTATCGGGAATGACTAATTCCCGACTTTTTTTGCCTATGAAATTTGATACGGATAAACAATAATACATGTTCAGTGCCCTATTTATATCGTATTTCAATTTCATATACCAACAATTATAACAATGCATACTAATATAACTAACATATTTTAAATAATTATTTTAATAAATAGAAAGTTAATAATATTTATTATTAATTAATAATAATTGTTATTAATTTTGTAATTATGAATTATACCGGTAGTCTCATGTGAGGACGTATCATAGAAAATTTACAAGTAGAAAATATTACTGTTTTGGTATTATTATTTAAAACATTTTAGAAGAATTATTACGAATTGTTAGAATTGTTTGATATATAACATTGAAATTCGATATAATTAGAACAGTGAACATGTATTATTTTTTATCCGTATCAAATTTCATAGGCAGAAAAAGTCGGGAATTAGTCATTCCCGATAGCGAGTATGCCGCGAGTCGCGCAGACAAATGTAAAATCGTGTCATCTTATGTGCGGGCATATGCGGTGACATATGCGGTCGCAAGTGCGCGTACGTCAGATGACATGTGCGTTCGCACTTTCGCGAAACTCGCAACACTGCTCCTGTCGCTGAATAGTCTTGATTATTTTCAAGAGTGCATTCCGCATCTCTTACGGTTAGATGGCCTCGGTGATGATTTCCAATTCGGCGGCAGTATGTTAACACTCGTATCATCCGAGAAAACGTTAAGAATCTTGAAATAAATTCTTGTGTATTTGTTTGTACTATGAATGTGTTTGATTGCATTTGTATAATTTCTGGAGTAATGAGCTGAGTCGAACAGGATTTGTTCTCCTCTCCCAGCCATCCAGGTCCTTGCCACCACAACACGTTATTTATCAATTTTTTGGTTCTATTCCTCTCGAGACTAAATCAGCTGGGTTATCTTGACTTCGTACATGGTGCCAGGAAACGTTGGTTGACAAGCGTTGGATATTGGCCACTCGGTTTGCCACAAATGTGTCTAATTTGCTGCTATTTCCAGGTATCCAGAGCATAGTGATTGTTGAGTCTGTCCAGGCGTGTGTTGCATGACTGTTATGTTTCTAACATGAGTGAACATTAGTTAATAGTTTGGCAAGTAGCAGTGCGGCACACAATTCCAGACAAGGGATCGATATCTTTTGTTTCACAGGAGTGACTTTCGATTTGGCTTGTAGCAGAGTGATCACAGGTTTCCCCTTAAACATGGTGCGAGCGTAGACAATGGCACCATACGCCTTTTCTGATGCAGTTCTATTTCATTAGTGTAGTATATCCGTCTCTTGATTTCTAGATGCTGTATGTTATGTAGTTGATCTGTCATCTGTACCCACTGCTTTTGATGTTGTGGTGATACTTCTTCGTTCCATTTCACTCCAGCGATCCAAAATTGCTGGATTAGTGTCTTTGCTGTTATAATTATTGGAGCGAGCCATCCCAGTAGATCATACATCTTAGAAATGTCAGATATTACTCTCCTTGTTATATTTGTCTTTTGGAGTACTGGTGGTTTGAATGTAAATGTATCTTGGGTAGAGTTCCATATTACTCCTAGAGATTTTTTGTCTGAGCATGAAATCTCATACTCGCTTTGGTCTACCATGTATTCCTGTAACCACTTTAGAAGATTGATGTTGTTGCTGGACCATTTCCGTAGATTGAACCCTCCCCTTTTAAGGATGTTGATTAGACCAGTTTGAATCTCTAGTGCAGATTCTATATCCTTGGCCCCGGAAAGCACGTCGTCCACGTAAGTGTATTTCATGATAATTTGAGCGATGTTTGGGTTACCAGATCCTTCGTCGTAAGCAAGTTGATTGAGTGTTCGAATTGCTAAGTAATGTGCTGCCTTGGTTCCATAGGTGACTGTGGAGATTTGAAATTCTCGTATATGCTCTGATGGGCTATGTCTCCATAGAATCCTTTGGTAACGTTGATCTTCCTCTGCTATTTGAATTTGTCGGTACATTTTTTCTATATCTGCCATAAATACGACTTCAAGGAACCGCCAACGAAGAAGGATGTCAGTTATGTTGTTCTGAAGTTGTGGGCCTGAGTACATTTCTCCATTTAAACTGAGATTGTTTGATGTTTTACACGACGCATCAAATACCACTCGGAGTTTGGTGGTAGTACTCTCTGCCTTGAATACGGCATGATGCGGAATGTAATATCCCAGTGATCGACTTTCAGTGTTTTTTTAATGGGACCATATGTCCTAGGTCCAGATACTCTGTTATAAAATTACCGCAATCTTTGTTTAGATGTTCATCTTTTTATAATCGTCGTTCTTGTTGGAGGAATCTTGCTACTGCTCTGTCTCTTGACTCCCCGAGTTTAGGTGGGCGTTCGATAAAAGGTAGGGAAACCGTGTAGCGTCCATCGGAACTTCTTGTTGTTGTTAAGTTGTAGTGTATGTTACATAACTCGTCTTCGGCTGTTGGTTCTGTTAAGACTGCTAACTCTTCCATTTCCCAGAATCGTGAGAGATCTTGATCATCGCCAGATTGTGTTATCTACACAATCTGGCGAAACTATTTCCAGATGTGTTTTGGTATCTCCGCCTGATATTATCCATCCGAACTCGGTGTTCTGAAGAAGGAATCCATTATTTTTTTCCATACACTCTAGAAGGATTTAACTGTAGTAGCGTGTTCCGAGTAAGATGTCAACTTGTCCTAGGCAGTTGAATGTGTCGGCCAGATCAATTTCCTTAAACTGGCCCTTAACGGTGTGTGCGATTGGATATGCTGGTTGCTGGCTAGTGATTCGTGGTAAAACGTATAATTGTGTTAGTAGCTTAAACTCATTGCTTTTGTGTGTATGTAGGACTGCCTCTATTATTGAAGTGGAAATTTGGCCTGTAATGTTTTCTACTCCAGAGACTGTATTGTGGACCCTTTGGCGTGGCAATCCTAGCATTTGAGCTGCATTTTCCATGATGAACGAGCATTGTGAACATTGGTCTAGTAGGACTCGTGCTGTGAATGGGGACCCTTGCTTGTTATTATATTCACCAGTGCTGTAGGTAATAAGTCTTTAATTTCCAGAACTGCGTGTGAATTGCTGGACTGGCCTGGTTGTGATTGTTTTTGTTGTGCTGGGCGGTTTTGCCTAGATTGAGATTGTCATAAGCGACGTTGAGGAATATGCTGATCATTATTCAGTAATATGTGATGATATTTATTTTAATTACGGCATCGTTGTTGGCTGGGGCGATTTAGGCAATTTAAACAGAGTTTTCTTTCTCTGATAATCTTGTTTCTCTCTTGTACACTATATGCCAGGATGGTAGGACAATGGTAGACATGATGGTATCTCTGGCAGATTTTACATTGTTTGTGGTTTTCTGGCATTCCGCTGGAGAGTACTGGTCGATTCTGTTCTAGGGACAAGAATCGTCAGAACTTCGGACAGCTCGGGAACTTCGTGGGGAGACTCCATACTCTGGTCGAAGATTTTGTTCGTGTCATTTCCCCATCTTCTGATAATGATTCTACTGACGAATCGGCCCCAGGAATCGGTGTCATATCCCAAGTTTTGGATGACTTGCAGACATTCCATTGTTGTGTCATGTTTTAGTTGTGCGGAAGAGTTTGACTCACATATTGGCTGATCTGTCAGTATATCGATTTTCTGTGCCAATAACAGCCTTTTGTTATCGTACCGTCGTTTAAGTGTGTCCCAGGCTGTCGCGTAGTTGGCATTGGTCATCGGTAGCTAAGATATTAATTTTGAAGTTTCTCCACGTACGTAACCATTCAGATATTCTAGTTTTTTTTTAATATCCGATAAGTGGAGATTATTGTGAATAGCTTGTTCATATAAGCTTTGAAACTTGGTCCATTTGTCGTATCCACCTTCAAATGTCGGTATGTTTTTTATTTCGAACGTTTGGCACTTTTTATCCAATTGTTCCACTTGATCCCAAATTTTCTTGGCATCGGAAGCGAATTTACTTCGAAGGCGAGCTGCCGCTGGCTTCTAATAATAATAATAATAATAATAGTTTATTACCCAACAGAATAAATCCAATTACAGGGTAAAATACAACAGTACACAAATAAACAGTAAAAGATAAGGTACAAAATTTGTAATAAAATAATAAAAAGTGCGTAAAATAAAATAATTAACATATAAACACAAGTTACATACATTAAAGTAACCTAAATTAGTAATATAATTTACATCAAACATTGCGCTACGTTATTTTTAAACTTAAGAAAACACGAATCGAAAATATCAACATGGTATTGAACATCGTGATAACATTTAAGCATTCTATACAGTGGGGAATTACTATGATGCACCGTATTCGGCGTAGTATAGGAAAACGTCATCGGATTTCTGGAACACAATCGTGGCACATGAAAATTAATTTTGGATACAATACAAGGATTATCAACAAGATTATGCACGGTCCTGTATAAGTGACAGATAGAAATATGTTTATGTTTAGTTGAAATTGAAGAGATACCAAATTCCTCAAGTAGAGAGCCATATGAAATAGTAACATCCGGATAGACTCCATGTTTCTTAAAATATAAAAATTTTAGAAATTTCTTCTGAACACCTTCAAGTAGGCCTATATATTTAGATTGATAGGGTGACCATACAACTGAACAATACATGAGTTTACTATTAATGTAGGCATTGAACAAAACGAAAAGTGTATCAATGTTACAGAAACTTTTAGCATTACGTAAAATAAAACCTAAAAGACGGTAACAATCTTTAATTAAATGGGTGATATGTGAGCTAAAATTAAGTTTTGTGTCGATGATCACGCCTAGGTCATTAAATTCTGATACTCTAGTTAAGCTGTTGTTGCATATAATGTAATTAAAATGAATTATGTTAGATTTCCGCGATAAAGTCAACACACAACACTTGGTAATATTTAAGTTTAAGCCATTTTCACTGCACCACACAGATAACTTATTCAAGTCTTCTTGCAGAATGTTACAATCCAAAACATTAGAAATTCTCCTATATATCTTAATGTCGTCTGCATATAAAAGGCACTTCGAGTCAATATTATCACACACCTTATTGAAAAATAACAAGAACAATAGTGGACCAAGGTTTGATCCCTGTGGTACACCAGATAATGCAGGATATGAGAAGGATTGCACACCACTATACTCAACAACTTGATCGCGTTCAGTTAAAAAGCTTTCAATCACCATTATCAGATTATCATTTATGTTGTAATCTTTTAGCTTTAGTGTAAGTAGCTTATGTGGCATACTATCGAAAGCTTTACTAATGTCAGTATATAATACATCAGTTTGATATTGCTCGTCTAAGAACTCAGAAGTGTCCTGCGTAAAGTTGAATAAATTAGTTGTTGTTGAGCGTCCTGACATGAAGCCGTGCTGTTCAATTTTAATGCTTTGACGTACGTTAAAATAAATGTAGTTAGTTATAATGCATTCGAATATCTTAGAGAAATTACTAACAAGGGCAATAGGTCTATAACATTTCACTTGATTTCTATCACCAGACTTAAAGACAGGTACTATTTTTACTTTCTTCCATAATTTCGGAAATAAACCGGTCTGAAGAATGAGATTATAAATAAAAGTCAACGGTTGGCATAAGATGTAGCAACAGTCTTTAAATATGAAAGAGGGTATTTTGTTCAGACCAGCAGTTAAAGTGGCTTTCAAGTTTTTCATTTGCTTCAGTACATCTTCTTCGAGAAGCAAACTCATCTTTGTATATCATATTTCCTGGAATACGAGTTGTTTTTTTAATTGCATGAACATAGTTCCAAAATTTAGCAGGATCCTTTTTCATGTTATTCTCCGCACAACGTACAAAATCATTTCTTCTAGATGTTATAGAGGTTTTAAGCTGTCTCCTAGCGTCTTCATAATTAATTTTATTTATATCGTTGTTGTTACGTAAGAATTTGGACCTTAACTTTTCTTTCCTTTTTACTTCACGTCTCAGTGAACTATCAAACCAGGGTGGGAAATCATTGTCGTTACTTGCACATCTGTATTTAGGCACATTTCTGTTGAAAATATCGTATAACTGTGTATAGAGGAAATCACATGCATAATCAACGTTCTTCAACTTGTACAAGACATTCCAGTCAATGTTTGACAAATCATTGCATAAGTTCACAAGATTAGCTCTCTTAAAATTATATTTAAAATCATTGGACGCGGAAAATTTTGGTCTTACCGGGTTGTTTATTTGAATTGATACGTTTAACGCAGGGTGATGAGTGTCCTCTGGTACAAGCGGTTCGCAATCTCGTTGAAGTGCAAATTTAAATTCACGTGATACGATGACAAGGTCCAAAATCTTATTCAGAGCATTTGGAACATTATTGATTTGTACTAAATCGTGGTAATCTAAAAAATTGTTTACGGCTGTCGTAAAGTTTGACGATGAGAGCGTTTGGTTACAATGCAGATACTCGGGAATATTAAAGTCACCAAAAATCAATACGTTGTCGTAGTGGACGATTAGAGAATCGAGAATATCAAAAAATAAACTCAAGATTTCAAGGCTAGGTTTTGGGATATAAACACATACCATAAGAATTTTTTTGGAATTAATAACTAATTTAACAGCAACTGCTTCTAATAATGCTGACATATTTGGCAGAGTAACTTCCTCAGAAGAAAATACATTTCTCACTGCAAGTAACACACCGCCACCTATTTTATTAGGACGGTCACAACGATACACATTATATTGATTCGGAAATAGTTCCGAATTAAAAACACCTTGCTTAAGCCAACTCTCAGTAAGGAATATTAAATCATGATTAGACGAACTGACGTTATTACAAAATTGTATTGTTTTAGTGTTCAATCCTCTGACATTCTGATAAAAAATATTTAAATTGCTATCAACATTCTGCTGGGTAATTATTGGTTTTTTTGGGTATTAGAGGCACGAGAAACAATTAATGGTTGATTATTAACATATCTAATAAATAAATTAGGATCATTCCGAGATTTTAGATCATCTAATACCGCTTTGAATTCAGTTCTTTGTAGAACAGTTCTATCAGCTTGAATATTAACAGGACCGGCAAGGGTTTTTTTATTCCTCAATATTTTTATAATGTCATCACGTCGAGATAGAATAATTTTGATTGGTCTAGTATGATCACTCTTTTTACCTAAGCGAAAACACCGGTTGATGGCCAAAGAAGGAACTATAGGTTTCAGTAGCGCCTTGACGGAAGTTTCATCATGACATTTACGATCTTCTGGATTAGTACTTTGTGATTCAGGTATATTGTGAATAATAAGATTATTTTCCCGATGTTTCCTGTCCTCAAGCTCCCGAACAAGTGAAACTTCCGGAGTTTGTGATCTAGATTCCAGTAGATTTAGTCGAGCAGATAAATCTTGCACTGATTCCTTAAGTACTTGATTTTCAGAACGCAAAACCTCCAAATTACCTAAGATTTTACGAAATTCAGCTAATTCCTGTCTTTGATTCTCGGAGCTCTCAATTAATGACGATACTGATAATTGTAAATCCTTTACGAGTAATGACAATTCCGCCAGCATTTTATGGCTGTCAGGTTTCTCTACTTTGCAACTGCCACATACAAATTCGTCGACATTCTTATAAATGCCATTAGAACTCAACGCGCAACTCGTGTGATATATTATATTGCAATATGAGCAGATGACGCGAGCAGCGCCAACCGGTTTTTTGCATTTTTTACAGATAGGTTTATCATCCATAATATTATTTAATAATTAATTTATGATTTAATAAATTATTAATAGGGATTGAAAATAACAGGGTCACACTTCACACTGCACGGTCCTTCGCAGTGACTAACTATTCACAACACAGAATGGACCACGGATTTTACAGACAAGTGATACACAGGAAAGGAATTAAATTTAAAATTATGTATAATATATAATATCAATGAAACTGTATTCGGCCGTCGCGTCGAGATAACAAAAAATAATAATTTGTCGTTTTTCTAATCGAGAGGAATGCCCTCTCGAAACGGCCTTGTTATAAAAAGTTGATTTGCATATATTTGTTCCGTATTGAATTTGTCCTCTTTATAAGCAACTTAATGAATTAATGTAGATATTGAGGTTTATTATCTATTAATTAATATCACATTTACACAAAGTATGCGTTGTATATTAACTCAACTGCTCACCAAAAATGATTAATTTCGTATCACAAAATCCCATTAAAATACACAATTTTAGTCACAGCACAATTTACACGTGTCGCAGCACAACTTGAAATGAACCTTCTTAACTTCTTAACTTCCACCACAATCGCTCCTAATTATTTGCCTAATGCCTCCTGCTGTTTGGCTAGCTCATTCAGTTTTTCCATTTTCAAACTTGTACGCTGCTGGGCCTATATATTTGGTGGTGTCTTGGGGCACAACGGGCCTAGTGAGGCCTAAGTGCTCTGGTCAATGATTTGATCACCCTTGGCAAACTCAATCCAGATCCAGAGATATATTTGGTGGTGTCTTCGTTGGAGGGGACGCAGATGTGATCGGTTGGGGCCGGTCGGATTTGTGATGACCTGGCTTGGAGTGGTAACACTGGGAGTGCCGTCACGCCGGGTCGTTTTTTGTTTGTTTGTCAGTCAAAACAGTCGTACCAGTATTACTTTGAGTTCAACAATAAGATTTATACTCAATTATACTCAATCAGATGTACTACCAATCGCCTTTGTCGCCATTATTAACAGAGATTTTTAATAATTTAGTAATGAATTTGAAAACAATTTACTCAAATAAACAGAAACACACACACACACACACACACACACACACACATATATATATATATATATATATATATATATATATATATATATACAAAATATGTAGATGACATATTTTGCATATGGATATTATCATTTCGACAATAAGAAACATTCACAAACATTTAAATACATTAAACAACAACATACAAGTTATATATCCTATACTCGTTTCTCATTATTCACTTGGTGAAACATTATGTTAAATTGACTTAGTTTGATTCACAAATAATTTTTTATTTTCGACTAAATTAGGGTTAACGCCATTATCAAGAATTCTTATTAAACGCCCTAATTACCTGATGCACCGTCAATGTACTTATATACCTGTAAAATTCTTTTTTACAAACAAACTAAATGAATTCATGTGAATTAAATATTGAAATATCTAGTGCAGTATTAATAATGATAATTAATATTGAGAGAAATAAATAATTTAAAAACTCCAGCTAACAGTTAAAACAACTACTCCCCGTACTAACACCACAAAAGTGTTACATAGTGCTAAATATAATTTTAGACATGTAACGACAGCTAGCAGTTATGTTATTCAATGCCTGGCGGTGCTTTAGTACGGGTAGTTCTTTTAACTGTTAGCTGGAGCTTTTACATTATTTGTAAAACATTAGTGCAGAAACGCTCATTTAGATTCATTTCACTCAATAATAATTATGAAATTTATTAATTATAAAACCTATATATTAACATAATGTTTCACCAAGTGATTAGTGGGAAACAAGTATATGATATATCTGTGAGTTTTTTTTGTCTATATTAAATATGGCGACAATTTGGTGTAACTGGATTCGCTATGTATCAGAATCATATATTTTTTAGTTTATTTTACAGAAATAAATACATTCAAACTATTCTTACTTTGATAACCGTGCTATTTGTAATACGCAAATTACTTTTGTATAAATCAATATCTGTCGAGGTATTTGCCAGACAGATAGTTGTTTCAATGAGTGATTTGTTCTATAATGTTAGTAAGACGCATTGTTGTAGATTTACGAAATGTTTTCGTATTTTTATATCATTAGTGAATTCATGAAATGTTTCCGTTTACGTAATGGGACAATTAAAAATAAAATACAGTTAACTTTTATCTAATAATTGGCAATTACGGTATAAATTGTATTTATTTGTAAGTAAATAGTATTTCGTGTTTATTCTTTAGATAAATAATTTTAAGGAATAAATACACTACGTTTAAGAAGGAATTTAAAATACTTGTTTCAATATATTTTCCCACGTTAAATATCACGCATATAATTATTATAAGTTATATTAAACGCAGGAAGTTGGTGCATTTAATTAAAATTCCATTCAGTTTACGAGGGATTTCCTAACTCTTCAAACACCTACGGAATAATAAATACAAACAGCGGGGCAAAAGAGACGTTAAAACTGGTTTGACATTACAGCTAGCAGTGACGGCCAACGTATTAATAATATAACAAACACTAAGAGTTTTACACATGACAACAATTTATAATGGGAGGTTGAAAACTAATGCAATAGGTAGTTAATTTTCATTAATCATTACGTTACTATTTCACTCTTTGCTGAATATCCAATAAAATTTACAACTATGTAAATATGAATATTCTGTTTTAGACTAAATACCATTTTTAGAAATAAAATATAATTTAAAAATACGAAAACATTGCGTACATTTACAACAATGAGTTTTACTAAGACTACAAAAGAAATTACTTGTTGAAACAACTACTTCTCTGGCTAATATCTCGACAGACATTGAATGATACAAAAGTAATTTTCGCGTTGCAAATAGTACAAGTATCAAAGCAACACTAATTTGAATGAAATTATTTCTATTGAATAAACTAATAAATGAAAAAAATAAAAAAGTTTGAAAGTTAATATAACATGAAAAGTTATTAACAAAATTTAATTTAGACTGAATCCATTAAATTAAAATAGCAAAATGATACAAAGACAGCGAGAAACTAATCGATGTGTTTCTAAATGATTTTTTTCAATCTCTAATTTTGTAAATTTACAGTCATTCGTATTTCCATTGCAAAGTATTTCACTTTGACAAACTGCATTATAATTTATTACCAAATTGTCTTTGTATTGATATGTTTTTTCGGGTTTTAAGCACATATCTCTTAGAGGTCAAATTTTTCAATCGATTCTTGATTTTAATAATAGTTTAACGTTTGGACATTTCAGACTACAGATATTATAGATTCAAAATGTTTTCTACTTTTATTTCAAACATTAATGTGTATTCATCAAATATTTCTTGGGGGCCAATTATATCTGGACTAAGAGTTCTCAGTCTACAGAAGGTTAATAAATTTTAAACTTTTTCTAAAATATTTTCAATAACGCCAAAAAGTAATACGAGTTGATTATACAAATCTTTCAAAACCAGAACATGTTGGTGATCAATTTCTTCTTTGTAAATTGAATGAAGTTGCATTATTCGAAATCTAAAGAGATTTTGATAATGTGCGATATCCTTGACTGTATTGTTTAAATTTTAAATAATCTTAATGTTTGTACTATTACCATATATAACATATATACCGTATTTCAATTGGTTTTAGAGGTTTTGTGCGTTTTTTTTTTTTTTTTTTATCCTCACGAGGTGGTGTCGCTTAGCGTCCCTGCACTGCGGTCTCCGTGGTCCTTTTGTGCGCCTCTGGCTGTTTTACTCCTTTTGAACTCCTGTATCTTCTAAGAAGTCCAGGAGTTTCTGCCAGGGGATATTCTTTAGCTGTTCTACAGGAAGCATGGGCTTCCCGAGTTTCGCCTTGCGTTCTTGTTTGTATGCTTCGCAAGTGCACAGTAGGTGTTCGGGAGTTTCCTCTTCTTCCAGACACCCACGGCATAGGGGGCTTTTCTCAATGCCCATCCTATGTTTGTGCTTGTTCAGGTCACAGTGTCCAGTGACTAGTCCTGTGATTTTTCTTAGTTTCAGTCTGCTCAGTCTAGACAGCTTCAACATGCTGTCAGGTACCGGACCATCTAGGAAGAGTCTTGTATGCCTCATTCCATTTTGGTTTTGCCATGCCTTTTTGTGCTCCTCTGCTAACTTGCGTCGGATTATTTCCTTTCCGGTTTCATGGGGTATACCGAAAGCGGGTTCAGGTCCTATGAATTCACCTGTTGCTCCTTGTTTAGCCAGCAAGTCGGCCCCCAAGTGTCCAATAATTGTTTGGTCCTTGGGTTCCCATACTAGCTGTGTTTCTCTTGTTGTCGCCACTGCGTCCAGTCTGTTTATGCAAGTCATGACCAGCCTGGACTGCACTATCGGTGAGGCTAGCGCTTTTATGGCTGCCTGGCTATCTGTCATAATGGTAATTGGTCCTTTTTTAAGTCCCGATTCCATTAAGTGATGAGCACACCAGTCAATGGCGGCTATTTCGGCCTGGAAGATAGAGGCATGCTTCCCCAGAGCAATCGCGAATTGTTTGCTCCGGTTGCAGCCTCCATAGATACCAGCCCCGGTTCCTTTAGTATTTTTGGCCCCGTCTGTGTACCAGATGGTTCCTTTACTCGTTCCCGGGTATGTTCCATTTGTCCATTCACTCCGCTGTGGTATGATCGTTTTGAATCTGCGGGATGGGTGTACGATTTTGGTGAAATCGGACCTCATTGTTAGTGTCTCTTCTTCTTGTAGTACTTTAAATGTTGCCGGTCTTGAAGGCCCCATATTTAAAGTATGTCCATTTATGTGCATCCTATAGGCTGCCTGTCTAGCTTCCATCATTACAAATAAATGTAGTGGTGGTAGCGATAATATGTGTTCCATGGCTGCCGTGGGCGTTGTCCTCATTGCCCCAGTGATTAGCAGTCTTTGCACTCTTTCTAGAATGGTCAGATCATCTGCATACCCCAGTGCATATATGCCCTGGCTTTCGAGTAGCAACAGAAGGTCGTCCATGACGAGGCACCATAGGAGCGGCGAGAGAACACCTCCCTGCGGGCACCCGCCAGCGACTAACGCTTCTGCTGTTTTTCCATATAGGGTAGTCGTCACAGTCCGACTTCTGAGCATCTTGTTTACCCATTGTCGGACTTGCGGGTTAATTCCTCTTTTCTCCATTGCTGTTGTTATGGAGTTGAAGGTTGTGTTGTCAAACGCCCCTTCAATATCCAGAAAGGCCCCTAACGCAACGTCTTTGCATTGTAGGGTCCTTTCGCATCTGCTCACTAGCTGGTGGATTGCTAGCTCGCATGACTTTCCCGCTTGGTAGGCATATTGTTGACGGTGTAGTGGCGAGTCCTTTAAAACTCCTTCCCGTATGTGCCTGTCTACTAGTTTTTCTAGTAGTTTTAACATAAATGATGACAAGCTGATCGGTCTGTAAGATTTAGCCTGGGCATATGAATCACGCCCTAGCTTAGGTATGAATACCACCTTTACAGTCCGCCAGCTGCTTGGGATGTATGAAAGGGCAAGGCTTGCTCTGAGGATTTTTCACAGTGGTTTCCTCAGCGTTGCTATCCCCTTTTGTAGCATGATAGGATATATCCTGTCAGGACCTGGTGATTTGAATGGTTTGAACGTGTTAATTCCCCACTCAACGTCACCTGGTCTAATTATCGTTTTCGCTGTTTCCCAGTCCCGTTTTGGAGCCCCTTCGTTGGGCTCGCTTAGGTCCTCGGAAACAGGATTGTCAAGTATTGCAGAACCCGGGAAGTGCGTCTGCAGTAATACCTGCAGGGTCTCTTCTACCGAGTCTGTGTACTTTCCATTTTTGGTCTGCAGTGAGCCGATGTTCCCAGCATGATCTTTGCTGAACGTCTTGAGTAGACGGGAGCTTGTGGGTTCACTTTCTATGTCCCCACAGAATTTTTGCCAAGATTCCCTCTTGGCTTTTTTAATGGCATTGTTATATGCCGTGAGGGCCGTTTTGTACTGCGCCCATTCACCGTTTCTCTTGGCTGTATTAAACAGTCTTCTGGTGTGTGCCTTAGCCCTATCAAGATCCTTGTTCCACCAGGTGACCCTGGTTGAGGTAGGTTTGGTAGTTCTTGGGCAGCTTGCTTCAAACGCAGTATTGATAGAGTCTGTGATGCTTTGCACCATGAGCTCTAACTCGTGCGTTGTTCTCGCTACTGTTGGATAGTCCCCGATTCGGCTGGCTAGTACCTCTTTGTATAGGTCCCAGTCAGTTCTCCTCGGGTTTCTGTTTTGGATTTCAGATGCTTCTTCTGATTCGATATCGAATCGTATATATCGATGATCTGAGAGTGATGGTTCCTCAGATACATTCCAGTGTTTTACCATTTCACTTGCCTTGCGAGAGGCAAGTGTTATGTCAATTACTTCGCTTCGCACCGCGTTTACGAACGTGGGTACATTTCCAATATTTACTATTTCAATGTCATTCTCTAAGATAAAATCTAATAGTTTCTCACCTCTTGGATTGATGTCCGTGCTCCCCCATATAATGTGGTGCGCGTTGGCATCGCATCCAAGGATCAGCGGTATTCCCTTGTGGCTCCCGCTGTGTATCAGCCGCTGAATCTCGTCTGGCGGCGATGGTCCTGGTTGGTCGTAGGGAAGGTAACCGGATCCGAGTATAAACTCCCTCCGTGTTCCCCTTTCCACTACTTCCAGCCGTGCTGCCACTAGGTCTCTGCAACATAAGTCCCATAATGGCATTAAATTCAGTCCATGTTTTGCTATTATACATGTGCGTGGGTTACACATTGGTTCGGCGACAATCAGTCGCCTGCCCTGTATGTTTAACCCCTTTACTATTCCCTTGTGAAGCCATGGCTCTTGTACAAGTGCAATGTCAATATTTTCTCTTAGGATATATGCACTGAGGGCAGCAGATGCCGCCTTACAGTGGTGTATACTAATCTGTAGTAATTTGAACATTACTTACCCTTCGGCGATTCGGGCAACGGACTGTCGTCCATCGCTCCCTCTCCGGGCACTGGAATTCCTTCCATTGCTACCTCTTCGGTCTCCTCAGGTCTGCCGACGGTTTTTGCCGCTAGCGCCCTGAGGGTGATGGTTGAAAGGCCGAAGTGCAACTTCTTCCCTTCGCTCACCTTCCCCCAAGAGACTTTGTCCATCAGTATGATGTACTGAGTTCCCTTGGGGTCCGGTTTTTGGTTGACTACTCTCCAGGTATCGGTGCTTACGTTGTTCTGCACCGATATTCTTTTGAGGAAGGTGGTGGCCTCTATTGGTGGTCCTGGAGCCCACGTTAGTACTCTCCTGGGTTCCGGTAGGTCCTTCAAATCAATGATCTGAAGTTCCTTTTCGTTCCCCAGGAAATTCTTTTCCTTGGCTATGCTCTCGAGCCATGTCCTGGTTGGAAGGTCGGAGCATACTATTCTCAGGAATCCCCCTTTATGGGTACATTCCTGAAATTTCGGTGAGGCTTGTCCTTTCACCGTAGCATCAATGCTTTGGATTATCGAGACTTTGATAGCCTCGGCTTCCTCTGCATTTATGCTCGTCTCTGGGTATCCTTTCGGTATTATAGCGAGCGCTATTCCCGTCAGTATGTCACTGAAGGTTCTCTTTGCCGGAGGCCCTTCGCCCCCTCTCGGGGTTTTTGTCGGTCTCTTTTGGAGTCCCGGAGGTGTGCTGTCGCTCGACAGGTTTCGCTTCTGCGTCCCTGACGAGCCGGGTGCTGACGCTGGTGCAGGGCGTCGCGGGTGCGACCCCTCCCCTGACGCTTGCTCTCCTTGAGGTAGGTTGCGCTTAGGCGTCCCTGCCCTCTGGTCGAGTTTCTCTCTCCTCTGGCGTCGTCTGGCCGCCCCTGAACGCTGCTTAGGTCGTTCAGGTTCAGCCGTGGCTTCACCAGGGGAGGTAGGGTTCTCCGAAGAGCCCCCAATGGTAGTTTTTGTTTTTGTGTTTTTTTGGTGGTCCATTATTGTTTCCACGAGTACGGAGGAAATAAGTGGTCGCTGTGCGCAGTGCCCCGATACGCACAGAAGGCTCAACTACGTTGGGAGGTCGCCCGGTGTCCCAACGGAATCGTTCGCGACACTTAACCCTGTGCCATGCAGCCCTAGGCACGATGTCTGTACGCCGTAGCTTGGGGGAGTTAGTTCGCGGCAGCTGGTTTAGGCCGGTCATGCGGGGGTGGCCCACCTGCCCGACCCTATGCCAGCTACTGGCCGATTTCTCGGTCACGCTCCTATCCACCACCCGGAGACGCGCTCGGCAGCCTCTGCCTGCAGCTGTCGGCCGACTCCATTGCTGGTGCCGATCGATTTTCCGAGGTGCCGACCGATTTTCCGTTGTGCGTTAGAAACCAAATGTTTTAAAATTTCAGCAATTCATTTTTCGTCGCGTGCATCCATGTAGCCGCTAATTGTCTTAATTATTGCACCTAAACCGTCAATCAGACCTCTTTTTGTACGTTTTATTTTGGTACCCAACTGTATAGTTTTAATTTTGTGTGTTATTGAATTTTGGGAGTAATTTAGAAACTTTTCATAATTTTGGAATTCAGTTTTAAATTTGGAAATATTACTTGTAGTATCTCTTAGAAATGCATTTTGCCTGTTTAATTAGTAAACTTCTTCAAATATAGAGCTTAGATCCTAGTGATATATATCAATATGTGTTTAGTTTTCTCTAATTTTACTAGTCCTAAATTTATTTATTATTTAGTAATTTTTTTATCCATACAAAATTCTTTTAAGTTCAGTAATATTTTAAATAGGCATTCTAGTGTAGGTTTATCATAATAATTTTGTTTTGTTATTAGATGTATAATATAAAGTTCGTCTTCTAAAATATGACAGAGTGAATATAATTGCCGGTTTTGTTTAGATAGTTCTCTAATTCTGTCGAATCTTCATTTAAATTTCTGGGCTATGCCAGCACTGATTTTTAAATCTTGGTTACCGCAATGGGCAAGTGAAAAGTCAGATGGAGCACGGAACAAATCATCATTAATTTTAATTACATTTTTATTTTTGGTTAAACTTTTGCCATTAAAGTTATTGATGAAGGTTTTAATATCCAAGATGTTTTCAGATTTAGATTTTTTTATTCTAGGTCTCTTAACACTTGATATATGAATATATATATATATATATATATATATATATATATATATATCAAATCTTTGAGGTTAACGGGTGAGAAAGTCCAATGTAGAGTGTCAGAGTATAGGGAGCAAAGAATACACGATGGTGGTTGTGCTCTAGTCCACTATATTGTTTTATGTGCACATGCTGACGTTTCGCATAAAACATGTATGACAATATAATTAAAATTTAAGATGTTAACATTAAAAATAATTTTAACAGTAAAAGTTACATTTTTAAATAAAATATTGACAATTATAACTAAAGACTAAATGAAGGTTAGACTTACAAGTAAACAATTATAAGTATGTCCTACACTATGGAAGACCACGTGGCAGCAGCAAAATTTTTGAGGTTCTTTACCATTATGATTCCTTATTGTTAAAATTGAAGACGTCTTGGAAAACTCAACAAATAGATTTTTGAAGTAAATTAAACCGAAACATTATAAGTATTTAAAAGTTAAAATTGAACTACATTGATAGAAATAACATGATGTAATAAGATAAGAGAACAATTACTGAAGGTAGACAAACACAAAATGGTCCGTCTTCCGCTAATAGACTGTGAAGAAAGCTGTGGAGTGTTCGACACATCGAAATTTCGTTGTAACGAACGCACGAAAGTACGATTCACGCAGGAAAAAACCTAAACCCGGGTCCGAGAAGTTGAAGAGGGTAACCTACATATCAAACCCCTGAGTAAGAACCCCAAGGGAGATAACCTTAATATTGGAAGTGGAATAAACACCCCAATTTCAAGTAACCCCAAGCAGAACACTCGTTAATGATCTGAATGAGACAAGCCAAGGGTGGAAAAAAGCAGTGTAGTTCCCCAGTCCGTCACTGAGGTGGTTAGACCTCAGCAACCGAGCAGGGAGCGAGAACACAAAAGCAAATCCCACCGTATGGTGAAATACCGAGGAACGGACCAGCTACGTGATGTGAGAGGTGGTTGTGACAGAAAATATTACCTTCAGTAAATATCAGTGAAAGAATTGAGCAGAAGAGTGAAAAAGAAAAACAAACAAGATAAAGTAAAGAGTAAATAAGACAAACAGAAAAAAAGAAGTTATATAAGAATAGGGTTGTAAAAGTAGCCTACGGGAGGGAAGAAGATAAAAATTATGTTAATACGTAAAGAAAAAAAATATTAGACAACGAGTTAGGATAATAGGTATTGAAATCAAGTAAACATGAGCGTTATTGAAAAGAAAATAAATTGCTATAGATATTACTAAGGCCATCAATGTCCTTTTTGAAATTCATACTATGTTTTTGTGCTTGTATATGGCACATCTCAAGGAAACATCTCTTAAAAGTGTTACGTTCGGAGCACACAACTTTTGTGTTATCGTAATCTGATGAATGGTCAGTGTCATTACAGTGTACACTCAGACCAGTATAACGAGGTTTACGTTTTATGTCACTTTTATGTTGTGTGAGTCGTTTGTTAAGTTTGTTAAGTCACATTGTAGGCAATTAATTGAATAAACAACATCATGTTTCTGAAAAATGGGATTAGGGTCTTTTAAGCGGGTGAAACAAAGAGAGTTAAGGGAACGATAGTTGGTGTAGGTTACCAATACATTAGGAGAGGCAGAGCGAAAGATACTAGTTAAATGTTGAGAAAGACCATCAACAAAGGGCAAAGTAAGATAAGTGGTATTTTCCGGCACCGCCACATCACTACGCGCAACAGGAGCCTCGCGAGGCAAGTCTATTCGATTTGGGGAACGACAACAACTTAGGTGGGTATAGGTTATTCCGCAGAATATCAAACAATCTAGCTAAGTTCACAGTGTGTAATGATGGTGTTGAACTTGTGTTTCTTAGGGTGGTAAGAGTCAAAAGGAATGTACCTTCCAGAGCTGGTGGGTTTAATATACCAATCTAAAATAATTATGTTGTTAGTCTGCAAACAAGTGTGTCAAGTAAAGGTACAGTTCCTCCTTTCTCCCTTTCTATTGTGAATTGTAGTCTAGGGTGGAATGAATTGAAAACATTCAGCGTATTATCGATTTCAGTGGCCGGAACCGCACAAATAAGATCATCTACATATTGGAAGATAAAAGGGAATTGGAAAGAGACCTGAGCAGAGCAAAAATGTAATAACGAATTCATGACAATTTCAGCTATAGAGGGACCACCCATAGGGCAGCCTGAGATTTGTTGATAATAATTGTTCTTAAACTGAGCAAAGGTGTTATGAAATAAAAAAGAAATTATAGAAGTGAAAACTGACAGAGGTATTGGAGTGTTCGGTTCTATTAAATCAAAATTGTCTGAAATGATAGATAAAACTAAATCTAATGGAATATTTGTGAATAAAGACACTACATCAAATGACACTAATTGATAATTAGGGGGTAATTGGAAATTTTTAATTTTATCAGCAAATTCAAAAGGATCTTTAATACGGAATTTATTATAACTATTAAATGAAATATCAATAATTTTGGCAATAAAAACTGCAATGTTTTTAGTATGACTATCAACAAATGAAATAATAGGTCTTACTGGTGTATCAGGGTTGTATATTTTAGGTAATCCATAATACTTGGGGCAGGAGCCTTTATAGCATTTGAGATGTTTAGCAACCACTTCAGAAATATAACCTGTTTTTGTTAAGTTTATTTATTTTACGCTCTAAACTAGGAATTGGGTCTGTTTTCAAAATTTTGTAAGTGTCTGTATCCCCCAAAAGGTCCAAAGATTCATAATCATTCTTGTCTAAAATGACAGTGCCGTTACCTTTGTCAGCACGTGTTACAAATAAATGTGCGTTATCTTTTATAATTGCTTAATTTTTTTCAAAATATTATTCAAGGTGGAAGGGGCTGAAGGTAAAGTTAAATAATTAGTAATGACATGTGTGATCCTTGCTCTAGTCAGGTCTCTTTCCGAATCCGGACCATATATTCCTGGGGTCAAAATATGATGATTTAACACAACTTATCTATATCCAAAAATTTATTGTTATGTCGGAATTTGTCTTCAAAGTTTCAAATTTTTTTATTTCTTCTGTTTATAACAATTCAACTCTTTATTCGATTTGAATGAAATTTATTATTAATAACTACCATAATATAATACATCATTTCAATTAATATGGTCATTAGTGATTGACTGGAAGTATAAAAAACAGTACCACCACTTAAAAACTAAAAAAAAATTTATTGGTGCATTTAATAAAAGCTAAAAATAATTAATAATATTTGATATCTTTTACGCTTTTAGCACAAAAAAATAAAATATGAATATAGTATGCAGATTTGCACTCATTAATAAGTAAAACAATTTATTCAATTGAATAAAAATTAAATAATATCAATTGATACAATAAATCAAAACAACATCTAACACTTTTTAAACAATTTTCTTCGCAAAATCCTAATACAAGCAAGAAATCTGTTTACTGCAAATGTGAATATTTATGAACTATAATAAAGTTAACAATAAATGATTTAAAGACACTCAGTAATTGTTATTTTACATAATTTACATTTTTTAAACAAAGACGGCCACGAAAAACATATATTTTCGATGTGATGGAAAACTAGTTTTTGTTTTTACTAGATAAAAAAAATATATTTTATTTTTTTGTGCGAAAACCGTATAAAATATCAAATTTTATTAAGAGACAAAAAAGTTTTAAAATTAATTGGTCTTTCAAAATATACCGGGTGTGGCACTTAAGACGCCTCGGACCATAGCTCCCTTACGATAAAAGCTATCGAAAAAAATCTAAGAGCAAAGTGGGGCATAATTACCGTCGCTATGTTTCAAAAATATTTCTAATCATCAGTGGCGTGCCGTACTCTAGTAGCGTACCAAACTTATGTTTTTTTAAAATGGAATGCCCTATTTTTTATTGCAGATTTGGAAAGTGCTCGGAGAGTACTTATTTTTTTTTATCTAACATGTTCACTTTAGCGGTTTCGCTGTTATAACCCCTTCTTTCAAAATTGCGCCCCATTTTTGAGATTTTTTTGTAGAGAAACTAATTGACGCCGGCGCCTAAATTTTGAATTGAGGTACAGGTTAAGACCTCGTATACCTTCACATAATTTTTTTTCGGGTAATTTATGGAAAAAAAATAATTTTTGATTGATCTTCGCATGTTGTCATTTTTTTCGAAAATTTCAAATGGCATCCCCCTAAAAAAATACGGCGTTGTACAGCCAAAACTCTAAATTTTTCATTGGTACAAAAAAAAATACACATTGCATAACAAAATTTTGGAGAAAAAAGGAATTTCATCGCAAATGTAGGGAAACGTTTATATATATATATACAGGGTGTCCCGTTAATGCGGGGAAATGGCTGGACCATACATTCCTGGGGTCAAAATATGATGATTTAACGCAACTTATCTGTATCCAAAAATTTACGGTTAAGCCGGAATTTGGCTTCAAAGTTTCAAAATTTTTTATTTCTTTTGTTTATAACAATTGACCGCTTTATTTGATTTGAATGAAATTTATTTTTAATAACTACCATAATATAATACATTATTTCGGTTATTATGACTATTATTGGTTAACAAGAAGTATAAGAAACAGTAGTACCACCACTTAAAAACTAAAATATTTTTTTATTGGTGGATCTAATAAAAACTAAAAAAATACTACTTGAAAGACAATTTAATTTAAAAACTTTTTTATCTCTTAATAATATTTGATATCTTTTACGGTTTTCCCACAAAAAAATAAAATATATATTTTTTATCTAGTAAAAACAAAATCAAGTTTTTCATCGAATCGAAAAAAAAAATGTTTTTCGTGGCCGTCTTTGTTTAAAAAATGTAAATTATGTATAATAATAATTATTTAGTGTCCTTTAACAATTAATTTTTAACTTTATTATAGTTCATAAATATTCATATTTGGAACAAACAGATATCTTGTTTGTATTAGGATTTTTCAAAGAAAATTGTTTGAAAAGTGTTAGATGTTGTTTTGATTTATTTTATTAATTGATATTATTTAATTTTTAATCAATAGAGTAAGTTTATTTACTTATTAATGGGTGCATAATGAGTATACTATATTCATATTTTATTTTTTATGCAAAAACCGTACAAGATATCAAAAACTGGTAAGAGTCAAAAAAGTTTTTAAATCTAATGCCCTTTTAAGTGGATTTTTTTGGATTTTATTGGATGCACCAATAAAAAATATTTTAGTTTTTATGTGGTGGTACTACTGTTTTTTATACTTCCTGTCAATCACTAATGCCAACAATAACTGAAATGATGTATGATATTATGGTACTTATTAATAATAAGTTTCATTCAAATCAAATAAAGCGTTCAATTGTTATAAACAAAAGAAATAAAAAAATTTGAAACTTTGAAGTTAAATTCCGGCTCAACCGTAAATTTTTGGATATAGATAAGTTGCGTTAAATCGTCATATTTTGATCCCAGGAATCTATGGTCTAGCCATTTCCCCGCATTAACGGGACACCCTGTATATATATATACACGTTGTCCCCTGAAATTTTGAATATGAGTAATGTAATTTGTATTATATCTCGATTATTATTATTGGTTGCTATGGTTATTGCTCCAATATGCATGTCAATTTGACATTTTGAAGCTATAATGTTAACAGGAATTTTATGATCATCTGGGATAATGTTTGGCTCAACAAGGAGATGTTTTCGAACATTTATTAAGATGAACATTGCAGTTATTTGTTATTCGTTACGTTAGCACTGTGTCCGTAAAAATAGTAATATTAAAATAACGTGTAAATATGTTTCATTTTGATTCCCTATTTTATTAGAAATTAGAAATTACTGATTATTTCCCGTTGGTCAATCCATTAAAATATGTGACGAGCGTGGTAACTAGGCAACGAGTAATGCATTGAAATGCCCGTATTCAAAATTTCAGGGGACAACGTATATATATATATATATATATATATATATATATATATATATATATATATATATATATATAAACAAATATTTGATAATAAGATCCTCAAAATAGTAGTTGCTGTGAAAAGTCAGTGCTTGTCATCTAAATTATATTACCCACAAATAAATGATTAAATTAAAATGAGTGCTTACAACACAGAAGAAAAGTTTAGTGCGAGTTCAAAGGCACAAATTTATTATTCTTATTGAAATTAGTTAACTCAAAGGTACATTTGCCCAATACAGAATAAAACTTTTTTTAGTATTTGTCATTTATTTTCTACAAAATTTCAAAACCGCATCCAGATAAATTACAATTATTATACTATTCCAAATTTAGAAAGAATGCTTATGTAAAGAATAATAATTAATAAAGAATATAGAGTGAAACCGATAAATACTTTAAATTTCTTTCAATAAAAATAAAATAACAACGCTATTTTTAAAATTCAAGTCCATACAATAAGTTTTCGTGGATATTCACTTCTTGATGTTACAATATGAAGAATGTACTTTGACACTATTGACGATTATTTTGTTCGTTATTTTCAGACACTAAATAGAAAGTACATTCATCTGTAAAACACACACTATTTGAAAATCTCTTATTCTCGTTACACTTTTCCACAATAATTTAACAACATTTAGATCTTGAATCAAGATCCACTGCTCAGTTCTTTATGATTTTGGCTTTTATAGGGTCGGTAACTATAAGCTTACACTTGATTTTAAATGTACTGTTATCCTTGCAACACATTTGTTACAGTTTCTTCAGATTTCCTCCCTTTATTCCTAACAATATGTTCATCGTTTACACAAACATTGTACTCAAATTTCTAATCAATTCTAATAATTGTTGATTAGCACGGCACTGGAGAGGCTTCAAAATTTATACTAAATAAGTCGCAAATGTCCACCAAAACTCAATTTGATGATCTGAACTTTTTCTTTTGTGCTGTAAGCACTTATTTTGAATTGAATTATTTGTTTGTGGCTTAATCAATTTAGATGACAAACACTGACATTTCATAGCAACTACTATTTTGAGGATTTTATTATCGAATATTTCTTCACACTTTTTAAGCTATATTTCGATTAAAACTAAAGATGAAACAAAAATAAACCCTCTAAAATAATCTTAGTAGATAAAGGAATCATTCTAATTTTATTTTTATAATTTTCATTCAATAATAGAGATACAAACTGCAATTGAAAATTTTACATGGGAATTCCCTATGATGCGTCTTCAAACGGGACACACGGTATATATATATATATATATATATATATATATATATATATATATATATATATATATCGTATTTCTATCGTAATAAAACTGAAGAGGCTTACAGCCACTATAAAATTACTCGATCCCATTGTAAACGTCTGGGTATAAGAACTATTTAGATTTAGTCTCTTCTAATGTTTCTGCTGATCCGAAAAAATGTTGATCATTTATTAACAACAGAAAGAAATCAACTAGAATTCTCGGTGTTAAGCACTTCAATGGTTTGGAACTGACCTCTCCGGGATCAATAGTCAACGCATTTGCTCACTTTTTGGAAATGCTTATACCAGAAGTGAAGGTTTTTAATAATATTAGAGAGAGCCATAATAATCTACAAACCATTAACATAACAACTATTAGCTCTAATGATATTCTTACTGCTATAAATAGATTGAGTAGTTCCATGTCTTCTGGTATCGATGGTATTCCGAACTAATAAAAGATTATGGACATATCCTGCTTAAACCTCTAAAACCAATTTTCAAACTCATTCTAAAAAAAACCCACAATTTGGAAAGAAACAAAAATCTGTCCAGTGTCCAAATCAGGAGATCCTAGCGTCATTACAGATTACAGGCCTACTGCTCTGTTGTCTAATTGTGCAAAAGTTTTTGAGATGATAGTCTACGATTTTATTAATGGTTTTATGGAAAACAGATCCACAATAACAAATCTCAGCTGTTTTAGCAAATTTGTATGTGGTGAACTTGACCGTAAAGGTCAAGTTGATTGTGTTGTTACTCAATAAACTTGCTGAATTCGGTTTTCACGTAAATCTTATTAACTTATTAAAATCATATTTATCCGACCGACACCTACAAGTATTAGTAAATGGACACTCTTCAGCTACATTTGTTGCTTAATCGGGTGTACCCCAAGGGTCAAACCTGGGGCCATTATTTCTCCTTCTCTTCGTTAATGATTTAAGTACCTCCTTACATCATCACCACCTATTATTCACTGACGATCTCAAAATATATTACTTAATGCCGTATCTGACTGGTGTTTTGTCAATAAATTATTTCTTAATGTGAGTAAGTGCAAGATAGTTACCTCCTCATGGAAAATTAATCTAATCCGCTTCTATTTCCCTACCACATTAATAATCAAATCTTGGAGAGATGTTCTATTTCTGAAGATTTAGGAATAATTTTCGATTCTCAACTTACTTTTAAGGAACATATCCTTTCCATCACTTCCGAAGCCAGCCGAGCACTTGGCTTTATTACCCGTAATACGAAATTATTTACAAATCAAAGGGCTTGAATTTCTCTGTAGGTCTCATTTGTGCAACCTATTATTTAATATGGGGCAATTGTTTGCGATCCATTTTACCAAAATTATATCCAATCAGTTGAAAACATCCAGCGGAAATTTCACTCTGGTTTAGGAAGTTTGGAATTTATCCACCCCAGGGCTTTAACGGTGAGGCACTTCTAGGTGCCACTTGCGACACGCAGAAACATCCAGGGGCAAATATTTCTGTTTAAAATCATTCACAACTTAATTTATTGTCCAGAACTATTAGTTAATTTAAACTTTAATGCTACTAGGTTGTGCATTAGAAATTCTACTTATTTCTATTCTCCACGAGCAAATTCGAACATTTTAGAAAAGTCTCCTATAAACAGAATATGCAAATTTCATAACGGAATTGCATCTTATTTGGATATATTTAACTGTAGCTTGAGTCAATTATTATCTTTTTATATAAATTTCTAATATGGTATATGATCATTGTTTACGTCATTATGCTTATAAATACATAATAATCATAGATATTTAGCTTAAGTATTTAGTTTTAGTTTTAATTTGTAATCACACTCTATTCTTTACTGTATGGTACTCTGTAATTGGGCTTTGCTTGTTGGGTAATAAAGGTTATTATTATTATTATTAAATTATTTATTACTTTTAATATTGTTTACGTTCCATGTCGAGTTGTGATATGTTTCTTATATTGTTGTGGCTTGATATGTTGAAAATTTGAAAAAAGATTGTTCATTAACCTCATTTTCTGTGAGTGTTATAATTACATATTTCCTAGCAGTAATGAAACTATTTTGTTTTTATGTTGATTTTTATTGCTTGACCATTATAATTGTACATACTTATTCTTCATTTATAGAGTTCCGGAGTACTGAGGAAGGGGAGAAATTCCCCCGCAATATCGACTTATAGAATAAAAGTATTCAGTGAACAAATTCTCTTATTGGCCGGTAACCCATTAAACCTAACATATTACATACACACGGTCAAGATACAATTTGATTTCTGTATATATATATTCAGTAATAACCACATACATACACAAATATATGTATATTCCTCGAATATTAATTATGAGGGTTGCGCACGTTATAACTATATTTTATCGATCAATATCAAATACTGGATATTCATACCAATACATACAGATTAATTATTAAACCAATCTGCCCTTTACAAGTAATATGTCTAAGTTAATGAATAATATGCACTGAATATATAATAATAATAATAATAATAATATTCTTTATTGTCCAACAGTATAAACCAATTACAGGACAATATAACTATAATAAAATATAATACTTAGTATGCTAAATTACTAATTACACAAAAATAATAACAAACAAGTTCATAAAAATAATAAAATAAAAATGTTATGGTATAATTGAAACAAATTACTAATTGCTGTAAAAAGAAAAAGAAAAACTCAAATAAAAATTCAAAATTGTTAAATACAAACATTACCAAATAATCTCATTTTCACTTAAGCTTAAGGGAATGAAAAATATCTTCGAGGAGATTATTCGCATTTTTACTCATTCTGAAAATGGGGGAGTTTATAAGTGAATTGGACTTAGCAGTTGGTAAATGGAACGAATTTGTGTTTGTACATTATTGCAGCACTACTATAATCTCGGCTGCTGGAAAGTGCCACATCACGACGCGTCAATAAAAAGTTATAATCAATATATCTTTCTGGATATACTCCTTCTATTTTAAATGACAAATATTTTAAAAACCTCCTTTGAAACCGTTCAACTGTTAATATTAGGTATACATACTATGGCGACCAAATAAGAGACCCATATTCAAGTTTGCTTCGAACAAAAGCAGAGTAGAGAGATTTCATAACAGAAGGATCAGTAAAATGTTTGCAAAAACGCATGATAAAACCAAGTGATTTAGATGCACTCAAGCACAACCGAGTTATATGGCAGACAAATGTAAGTTGACTGTCAAACCACACCCCAAGATCTCTCATCTGACTAAGCTTATATAACAAAATACCATCCACGTTATAACAAAAATTAAAATAAGAACGTTTACGAGTATATGTAACAACAGAGCACTTCGTTATATTTCATTTTAACATATTTATCATACACCAATTAGTAAACATGTCTAAATTATCCTGGAGTAAAAGTGCGTCACTCAAATTATTAATAGTGGCAAATATCTTCAAATCATCAGCATAAGCATTACAGGTTAAAGAATTAATTAAGTCATTAATGTATAATATGAATAATAGAGGTCCTAGGTTTGAGCCCTGAGGAACCGCGGAAGTAGAAATAAATTCAAATGACTTGTAACCATTATACTGCACATAACTCTTACGATTACATAAATATGACGCAATTAGTAGTATAATAGAATTACATAACCCAAATGCTTCCAGCTTACTTAATAAAATTTTGTAATCAATTGTATCAAATGCACGGGAAAAATCCGTGTAAATGACGTCTAATTGACCACGACTGTCTAAGACTTCACTTATACTCTGTGTGATAGCTGCCAAGTTCGTAACTAGTCATAAAACCGACTAGTCATAAAACCGTGCTGTTCAGAGATCATGCCCTTAACTTGACAGTAAACCTCACAATAGATGATATATTCAAATACCTTAGCAAAGTTACAAAGTATAGAAACAGGACGATAATTATCGATAATTATGTATGTTATTCCTATCACCTTTTTTGTGCACAGGGGTTATACGTGCACGCTTCCAGATATTCGGAAATGAGGTGGTACGTACTGCTAAATTAAAAATAATTAATAACGGTTTTACAAATAAAAACTTACAATCTTTGATTAAAAAACTTGGCACTTGATCGTCACCAGAGCTAACATTGTTTTTTAATTTGTTCATGCTTTTGAGCACATCGTTTTCACTAATTACAACACTATTAAATGGGACAGCATTAATTGGCTCATCGCTTCTTTCTTCAACAGGTGGTGGAAGAGAGTCAGAAGAAAACAGCTTTGCAAATGCTGAAACAATATCTTCTGGTACATTATACACAGCATCATCATCTTGAAGTTGAGACGGAATCCTAATATTACCAGACTTACTGAGCATGAAGTTCCAAATTTCCTTAGGTTCAGTAATGATTTTAAGTTCCGTATCACACACCCAGTTCTTATATGCATCAGAAATTTCCTAATTATATCGCGAAGTCTATTAAATTCCGAATGATAAAACGCAGAATTTGTTGCTCCCAATTTTCGGCGATACTGCTCCTTAACTTTAATACAGTTTTTAATATCACTGGTAAACCATATCGGAAAAGTTGTATTTCTTGAAGCATATCTGGGCACAGAAGCATCAAATATATTATAGAGGAAATTATAGAATTCTTGAACAGCTTACTCTAGAAAAGACCAATCAGCACAAAAAAGTTTATCATATAGAATGAGGTAGTTGGCTTTTCTGAAGTTATAGCGGCTGCTGCTATTACTAATGAAGTTTCCTTCCTGGGAAACACAACAACCATAAACACAGAGAGAGCAGGGTGATGCAAATCTTCAGTGATGAATGGCACCTTATCACGTTCCATAACAAATTTAGTGTCGATATTAGAGAGTCAAGAAGTTTACCAGTTTCATTGTAAATCATGTTATACTGTTGGAGACCCAAAGTGATGATAAAATTATTCAGTATGTTAACTTTAGGAATTAGAATAGATGATTGTGCGTGGTCATTGTGTTGTGGTACGTTAAAATCGCCCAGTATTAAAACCTGTTTATCGACAAGAAATGCTTCTAAACATTCTAAGAAAATGGCTAGACATTAATTTAATATATCTGGTGGTATATAGAGAACAACCGTATAAAATGTTAAACGACCAGTTTTGCATCTACACGCAACTATATCAATTAAGGAAACAATGTTGCCTAAGTGTGTGGTATCAATAGGCTCAGTGACCATACTTTCATCAACAGCAAGCAGTACCCCACCTCCGGTGGAACGTCCAACAGCAGAAAAATTTCTATCACAGCGAAGTCGTAAGTTCCTCATCTAAAATGGAATTATTTAGCCATGTCTCAGTAAGTGCTATTATTTCATAATTACTATTGTATTTTGGTAATATATATTTTTGATAATAGTGGGTATACCACGAATATGTTTAATTTTTAAATGTTGTTTAGATGTTCTCCATCTGCAGTTCTGCGTGTCGACTCGTTCTTTACAATTTATAGTAGTCGGCTTGCATGCGTGCCTTATCAGTAGAGATGTTAATTCTGTGAATTTGTCAATGTTCTTTAATTTATAACAATTATGAATGGTATTCATAACTGAAGAATGACTCAGAAGACGGATTTTAATAGGCCTGCTGCTCTTATCACGAGTGGGATCAAATTTCCTTAATCTAACAGGTTGCACATCAGATTTTTCCACATACAATATAGGCAGAATTTCTTTAATAATGTGAACGTCATGTTCAACAAGCTGCTGCTTAGAATCACATTTTGGCTCATTCAGACCGTAAATTACAACGTTATTTTTACCTTTTTCACGCTCCATTATCTCTTGAATAAACAACTGAGTCTAACAGAGGTGGTAGAGTTGATTGTTGCTTTTGATTTGCAGAAATCTTTATTTGTTTAATGTCTTCTTGTAATGCAACAATCTCAGCTTTAAGTCCCATAATATCATTACCTAAATATATACATTGTTTGCAATGCCAAGAGAGACCATTTTTAGAATTAATTTTTCGATCTTCCGATTTAGTGAGATCCACACATAAACATTTAAACTTTTTCTTGCATACGCAGCAATGTACAAACATATGCTCATCAGCAGATGTGTTACAGCAGTAACAAGTATCCATTGTTTAAAATAAAAATATGGTATAAGAAAGTAAGGGAAAATAACAAAGGATACAATTCTTCACACACACCGCGCCCGTGGTAGTGGCTCACAATATTATACAAACATAGACAGGGCGACGGTAAGGTATTAACAATATAAAACAAATAATAAATGGATAAAATCTGCGCCAATAATAAAAATAAATATTATCGTGTTATTGGGATTCGATCCGCCGACCCTCAGATCCACACGTTAACGTGTTGACCAACTAGCCAGTATGTAAATAATTTTTATAGGACGATGTTTCAATATTAATTCAATTCTTCAGTGGAAATTATCCGTACACACGTGTGAAATATTTGTAGGTTAGGTTAATAAATTATTGAAAATAATTTTACCTACTTGGTGTAATATATATATATAAATATAATATTGTAGAGTGTAACAACGGGTAAGCGGCTGGGTCTGCTTAAGAAAACTCTTCTAAATTACTGCCAATATTTCGCCAATTTATTTTTCGGCTTCATCAGGGCTCTGTACATAAATATAAGGCGCAATTAGTTTTAAACATAACCTCAATATAAAAACGTGGTGACTTACAATTTGTGAGTTTTTGAAAATTGGAACATGGTGATATATTGGAAATGAACAGCTATTTTTAAAACGATGAAAACGACACAAATGTATGATGATAACAGATTAAATATATATATATATATATATATATATATATACAACGTGTCCACGTAAGTATGCAAAAAATGGGAAACTTTTTTATTATTAATTTCTCAGGAAATTTTATTCTTTATAAAAGTTGGTGCTTGATCTTAAACATACAAAAAAGACAAAACAAATGACATACGGTTTTAATCAACAAAAAAATTAATTTCTTTAAAATTAACAAGCTTAACGATATTATTTCTTTAATAACAATCACTCGATGTGATCCCCTTCCCTCTCAATACATAAATTTGTTCTTCTCTTAGAATAAAATCTGATTTTTAACCATCCCCAAAAGTAAACAAGTATATTTATATCAGGTGAGCGAGCAGGCCATGGAAATTTTGAATGTCTTCTAATCTATTTCTCATTAAATTGTTCATTTAAATATTCAACTACGACACGAGCACTTTGTGCAGGTGCCCAATCCTACATAAACCAAAGAGAATTTCTTGGAGCCAAAGGTAACATAATTTTCCAATTCCATATTTAAATATCTTTCTGAATTTTAATTATGCCGAAATATGTAGGACCCTATCATATTTCGGTTCAAAAATCAAGACCAAACATTTATTTTTCGACAATATTTATTTTTGTAGATAATTCCGAAGGCTGGATTTTCTCTCGACCACCAACTACAGTTTTATGATATAACTACACCGTTTGCAGTAAATGTAGCTTCATCCGTAAACAGCATCTTTTTAGGAAATGTTCTGTTAATTTCTATTTCACCTTGTAC
>CAXAKX010001220.1:0-28510 GCA_963969525.1 Ontholestes murinus | reverse complement strand
ATTGGAAAATCTAGAAATAAATAGATATTTCCACACCGGCCATCTACTCAACGACCAAGTAGAATTATCCAACTCCCCTCTCTTAAAAATGTTCACTCCCCCACTTATAACAACATAGTATATAAGAAATAATTTGTAATTTATTTGTATATTTTCTTCACCTGAAGAAGCCACAGTGTGGCGAAACATATGTCGTGTTACAATAAAACCAATTTGAAAATCAAACAGTTTTGTTACCTAAATAATGAATATGGATTTTCAACACTTAAAAGCCTCAACAATCAATCAATTGAAATTATCCAGTGATGGAAAATTGGCAACAATGTATTTTAAATTACAAATAAAATACACATACTGCGAACAATCTCTATGGTTCCTACATCAGTGCAAAGAACAAGAAGTTACACCTGCCCACATATCGCTAACAACGAGAAACACAACGCCTGCTGCCCGGAAAGCTGTAGAAGTCGGAAAAAAGAAGTGGATCAAAGAGGAAATTGCAAGCCTTCACGCAAAACGGGACACACTCTCAGCCTACCTTAAGGTATGTCATACAGAACTAGCGTTTAGGCTCCACTGTGTTGAATTTGATCTATTGCAATTTTACACCAGACAAAAAGTCCACCAAATAACATCCAAAAGTAAATTAATCAAAAATAACAAACTAAAACGATTGATAAATAAAAAGAAATCCCACTCACAACCTCAAGAATCAATCAACTGTGAAATAAAAATTTTTGATAGGTTTATTAATCTAACCAACACACAATTCAACAAAAACGAAATTGAGTTATTAGAGAAAGGGTTCAAACATAACATCAAACACAAAACGAGTTCTAGGGAAATCGAGTTAACAGCAGTTGAAACAGAATTAACATTAATGAAAATTCCAAATAATCTACCTGAAAAATTCAAATTCTCTAAAATAATTAAAGACACAAAAATCAATAATAGCACCAGTAGTGAAATGTCAGTTGCAAAGTCAATTAAAATCAAATCAAACAATCATAATATAATATTTACTAAGGCCGATAAAGGCAACACAATAATTGCCATAAATGAAATAGATTATATAAATAAAGCAACAGATTTCATGTCAAAAAACTCATTTAAACCTTTAAAAACCAACCCAACAAAATTATACCAACAAACAATACGTAAAGGACTCGACAAAATTAATTACTTATTTTCAGATAGAGAAAAACACTTTTTAATTAATATGAACCCTCAACCACCAAAATTATACGGACTAATTAAATTGCACAAAACTGATAATCCAATAAGGCCAGTAGTCTCTTACATTAATGCTCCCTGTGAACTCATTGCCAAAAAACTTAACAAACTTTTAATAAAATTCTTAAATTTCAAACCGAAATATTCAATAAAAAATAGTCTTGATTTAATCAAAAATATTAATACCATTAAACTAAACAGCAATTCAAAATTCATCTCTTTCGACGTGACCAACCTTTTTACAAACGTGCCTGCAGTTGAAGTCCGTGAAATAATCATAAATAAGCTGAACGACAATAAAACGAACCCAATAATAATAGACGAAATTTTAATTCTACTTGACATCTGTTTTCAGTAAAACTATTTACAATTTAATAACCAGCTATTCACACAAACTGAAGGTCTGGCAATGGGCAACCCCCTAAGCCCCCTAATAGCGGAATTATTTATGGACCACCTCGAAAGAAAAATATCAAGTTTACCACTTTTTAAAAATTGCACGTACTGGTGGAGATATGTCGATGATATCTTAATAACATTTACAGGCACAGATAGACAATTGAACACATTTCTAACTATTCTAAATCAACAACACAATAATATTAAATTTACAATGGAAACCGAAATAAATAAATCAATTAACTTTTTAGATCTAACTATAACAAACATAGAAAACAAACACGATTTCTCAATATATCATAAACCTACACACACTGACACTACTATTAATAATACATCATTTCATCCAATACAGCATAAATTAGCAGCATATAGATCCATGATACACCGACTCTTATCAATCCCAATGTCTACGCAAAATTATAAGAAAGAATTAAACATAATCTATCACATAGCAATTAAAAACGGTTATAACAAAACAATTATTAATAAAATTATACAACAAAAACAAAATAAAATAATTAATAATTTAATATTTCCATGTCAACCAGAATTAAAAACAAACTTTTCAGCCATAACATTTAACGGTCCATTAAGTGAAAAAATAGCAAAAAACCTTAAAAAATTAAACTTTAATATATCATTCAAAACGAAAAATAGTTTATCAAAAATAATAAAAAACAATAAAGATACAACAGTTAAAAATAAACACAGTGGAGTGTATTTGCTAGGATGTATGAACTGCCCTAAAGTTTATGTAGGTCAAACCGGACGAGCATTTGAAGAGAGGATAAGAGAACATCACAAATGTTTCATCAATAAAAAAGAAACATCGACATATGCGAATCACCTTCTAGAGCATGATCATACATTCAACCCCGAGTTTAAGATCCTCCACACAGAAAGAAAAGGACAAAAACTAAATATATTGGAAAATCTAGAAATAAATAGATATTTCCACACCGGCCATCTACTCAACGACCAAGTAGAATTATCCAACTCCCCTCTCTTAAAAATGTTCACTCCCCCACTTATAACAACATAGTATATAAGAAATAATTTGTAATTTATTTGTATATTTTCTTCACCTGAAGAAGCGACAGTGTGGCGAAACATATGTCGTGTTACAATAAAACCAATTTGAAAATCAAACAGTTTTGTTACCTAAATAATATTAAACTAACGTACTTACTATGTTTTTACCTCTAAAAATTATATAATACAGTAGACGCCGCTTATTAGAATCACGGATAATGTTTTCAATCGGATATTGTTATCACTTTTGCGAAGAACGGGCCCGACGTGTAATACTACATACAAACATTTTCGTTTATAGTAATCATAATTTCGGTTTATGTTATCATTTTTTTCTTAGAAATGTTTTCGTCATGAGCAATGCAACCCCCAATTAGCGAAATGAGAAAAACGCTAGAAGTTTTGCGACGTGGTGTGCAGCACAGGTCATCTGATTTTCAGACGCTTTACGTCTATGAAATTTTCGTTAATAACTTGCTCCGCGAAAATCAGAGACAAACAACGCTGGACGAGTTTTTTTAATATGAATTTGTTTTTTATTTTGTTTCAAATTTAAATGAAATACATATTGTATGTAGTAATAATTTTTCAAGAGTTTATGTTACGTTATTATAGTTTGTTAAGTTATATATTTTTATTTAAAATAAAGTTTTGTTTTTTCGGCTATTATTATCAATCGGTTATTGTTATCAAAAACCCCGAGTCCCGTTGTGATCACATTAAGCGGCATGCACTGTATATACAAGATGTATCTGTGACTCGGGGAATAAAATTAACCACATATACTAGAGCGAAAATGATGATAACCAATTGTTGGACTGTGTTCGATGGTTCTGCGGAAACATCAAACGGTCAATCATGTAATGACGTATTAATTAAGGGGCAGTTATAGCTAACTAATTGAGAACATTTAATTATCAGCGGGCGTTTGAAATAATAACGCATGATTTCCACGTATATAATCTTACTGCTAGTCACAGTCCTTATAAATCAACTAAAATTAGGGCATAAGTGTAGGTAAAAAGTGTAGCCTTAAATATATGAAATACGAGGAAAATATTGAGAATTTATTAACAGGCAGTAAACTTATTAGAACATCTCTCTAAATAGTAATTATAATTCGGATTTTGTTGAGCTGGACATATGGAAAATTAATAAATGATGATAATACCTGGGCGTTCATATAATTGCTTATGACGTACTGTCGATTTCAAGAACCTTAATAATAGCTTCATCGTTACTAACAGGAAATTATTTTCATTATTTTATTTCTGATAAAGTTATAATCAGTCGGAGGTAAGTTGAATTTTCTATGAAATATAGCAACAAGCATCCATTAGTACTTCCGGTTAATTCACGGAATTAATTATCAGGTATGAACATTTAAGAAATTTACAGAGTAATGCTCGGAAAAATATTTTTTCCCATTAACATTTCTATTTCCAATAATACTGCATCAGTAATAGTTATTTAGTATTAAGGGCTGTTAGGATAGCCATAACAACCAAGGGAGCTAAAGCGATCGCGGTTGTTTATCTTCGTACTGCCAATTTCATAAAAAAATGAAATTTGAATGTGTATAATTCACAATACTAATATCGCCGATGACGCCGATTCAATTTTAGTTACGGTTAACATAAAAAATCGCACATGTCGTTGTTTCCGTAACAACCAATTACAAATGAAATTTTATCTGTAAAAGTGCAGAAAATAGAGAAAGAGGTTTTACTTCCAGCGAAAACAAGCGGATGGTAAATTAATACCAGAAAAGTCGAGGGACAGGTACCAAAATGAAGGAAATTTATTTAAAAGATGGCAGCAAGAAAATCATATTAAAAATGTAAGTTTTCACAATTGCACCATAACAAATTTTTATAACTTTAAGTAGACTTTTTATAATTTGTATTGTTATTTCGTTCAATTTCTTGTAGCTAAATAAATTTATTTTATTTCATAAAAGTCGAATACTGTTTTCAACTTAATAATATTGATATTAGATAATTTTAAATTTAAAATAAATAAATAAATTAAAACACTTGTTTAGTTTCATATTCAGTTTCCTGACACGTGTTTCGGTCAACGACGACCATTCTCAAAGGAATTACAAAAATAACTAATTAAAAAAGAAGATGTTACAATGTATATATATTATGGGGTTAATTGTGGGAAAGTCCAGAGATTAAGAGATTCGAACTTGTTAATAGTTCGTTCTGGTTATTTAGGAGATTATCACCATTCCTAATTGCTCTCTTAATCTCCAGACCTTCAAGGAGATTTAATTTTCGGCCTTTTTCTGCAAAGCGTGTTGTACAACACGTCAGAAATTACCAGTTTGATAAATGCTTGCCTCAACCAAAATTACTTCCGTTTTAACGACACCTTCTACATCCAGCATGAAGGACTGCCCATGGAATCGCCTATTTCACCACTCTTCGCGGAAATATTCATGAGTGATTTCGAAGACCAAGTATTTAAGAACAACACATCAACAAGAAACATACAATTCTAGTGCAGATATGTTGATGATATTTTCTGCATATGGAATGGCACAGATAGACAGTTGGCTACTTTTTTAACAACTCTAAATTCAATTAATAGAAAAATTCAATTCACCATAGAAAAACAAGTCGACGGTATACTCAACTTTTTAGACCTGAGTATTTCAATAGAGAGAAATAAACTAAAATATGCCATATACAGAAAACCAACTGCCACAGACACACTTATCCCATCAACATCACTACAATCCGAACAAATCAAATCCTCCGCATTAAATTCATATATTCATCGTCTGATCAACATCCCACTAAGCGAAGAAGATTTTAACCTAGAACTACATACAATTTACCAAATTGCCACCAAAAACGGATACAAGAAAAACAAGGTAGATAGGATTCTGAAACGGAAAAGAAGAAAAGTAGTCCAAAAACTCTTGTTCAATGGAGTAGGAATCAAAGAAGATAACAAGTTCACAGCCATTCCATACTTCCCATATGTGAGCCAGAAGATAGCAAAAGAACTTACCAAACACAATATCCGAGTAATAGAAGTCAACAGGGATAATTTGAAAAAGCACTTAGTTAACAACAAAATAGAGACAATAGACCTACTCGAAAAATCCAGCATTTATAAAGTACAATGTGAAAATTGTGACGGGAAATATATAGGGCAGACTGGAAGAAATTTTAAGATCAGGTACAATGAACACAAGAAGGCAATAGAAAAACAAACCACGTGAACAGGATTATCCGAGCATTGCGTCACAACAGGACATCAATTAGCCGACATCAAACCAATCCGCTTTGCAGAAAAAGGCCGAAAATTAAATCTCCTTGAAGGTCTGGAGATTAAGAGAGCAATTAGGAATGGTGATAATCTCCTAAATAAGCAGAACGAACTATTAACAAGTTCGAATCTCTTAATCTCTGGACTTTTCCACAATTAACCCCATAATATATATACATTGTAACATCTTCTTTTTTAATTAGTTATTTTTGTAATTCCTTTGAGAATGGTCGTCGTTGACCGAAACACGTGTCAGGAAACTGAATATATAACAATATGAAACTAAACAAGTGTTTTAATTTAAAATTACCTAATATTATAATTTCGTTTCATCAAGAGTGCAGTGAAGAAAGTATATACCGTATTAATAATATTGTATTTATAATTTGTTGATTGAGAGCGGACCGTTAAGAAAAATGCGGGCTGTTAAGAGCCCATAAAAGTAATGTTGCCAGGGAGATATGAATAGCTTAACGTACTCAAAAGTGACATGTTATTTACTTGATAACAGCCTAGTGCGACGAAAATTAATATTTAATTTAATTTACATATATAAATGTATACCGTATGTCCCGTTTGAAGACGCATCATTGGGAATTCCCCTTTCCCCTTTTCAATTGCAGTTTGTATCTCTATTATCTAACGAACATGATCAGAATAAAATTAGAATAATTCCTTTACCTATTAAAGCTATTTTGGAAGTTTTATGTTTGTTTCATCTTTAGTTTTATTCGAAATATAGCTAAAAAAAGTATGAACAAATATTCGATAATAAAATCCTCAAAATAGTAGTTGCTGTGGAAAGTCAGTATTTGTCATCTAAATTTATTAAGCCACAAACAAATAATTCATTCAAATTAGGAGTTTGTATTATACAAATGTATATTCTTTACAATTTGTTAACTAGGACATTTTGTATGCAAAATTTTGATGGATGATGGTACATCCACTATGTTAGTTATTTTATGAAGCATTGCGAAAATAAAATGGTATTATATTAATTTGTACAGTAAGAACACAAAACAGAATTTAATGAAATTTTAATTTCTGTAAACTCGAACATAGTCACTATTTAATTTAAAAAATCAAGGTTCATACAAATATTTGAATTGTTAAGGCAATAACGAACAGTATTGAATTTTAAGTAATTTTCTTTTATTTAAAAAAAACGCGCTTTTAATTGATTAATATGTGTGCACAGGTTAATGATGCCTGTAACAACAATTATATTTGTTGTTTAAAGGATTAGTGAAATGGACGTGCATATTGATTAGTTAGTTATCAGTGTTTACAAACAAAGAAAATATATTATTTATTATTTGGACCGATTATTGATTTTGATTTTATTTTACAAAAAAAAAAAAAAATAGGCGTTAATACTTTTAAAGACGTCATCTTCACTAATCAGAAAAATATTGAAAGAACCATCATTGCTGGAACGACACTGCCATCTTCAACAAGTAGAGGTTGAAAGTCCATAGAGAACAACTTAGCAAATGTTCAAATAAAATATTGTGGCATATTATACATATCATTAGCATTAAGAAGTTAAGATAGAATCCTAGTATAGTCAGTTTAGCTGCGCAGGAATTTCCAAATTTCTGTCGGATAAAAATTATTATCCGTTTCGTGTCAATTACAAAAATCGTACTTGAACTTAATAAAGGCGCGTAGTCTATTAAATTACGAATGATAAAACAGATAATTCGTTTTTTGCTCTTAAATTAAGTCGATACTGCTCCTTAACGGCGTAGAAGTAGAGGTCACCATCGCCGACCCATGAACATACTTTTAAGATATATAAAACATCTTTATTAACAGACAAACTTACAATAACAATAAATATAATACACTGTATGTTGGATGATGTTAGTGGATAAGTCCGTCAAATGGCTATCGACCAGCGGTCTTTCAGCCCTACTTGTAAGATTTAACTGTTTTTATTAAACATTTAAAGTAATAACAGATGTTTAAATTGAATTTCGATCGCATCGCACGTGTATGTTGATGCTCCGTATTTAAAGTGAATTTTTCTTGGTAAATAATCATCTTACTATTCTCGTTTTTTTACTCAATTACGCGAAAATAAGTTCTTAGTGCTACTACGTTAATTATTTGGCTAATTAGTTTACGTTTTTGGAGTTACTAACCAATAAGTTATACAAATTACAGATATTATTAAGTGACATTCGACCTTCCGCGAATAAAGTAAAATAAAATAAATAAACTATAAAAACCCGACACAATCGAATCTTTTTTAAAAACGTATTTAGTTAAACTCGAAATATGAGTGGCGCAGTCGGTAGGATAGTACAGTTCGTAAAATGGCGAATCAATCAATAATTACGGGCGTGGAATTTCAATTCCTTCGGTAGAAGAACCATTTAAAGAAGAAGAAGTACAACTTCCAATCAACAAATACAACAATTAACCAAATCTAAGAGGATCAGAGAAGAATTCGAGAAGAAAACGAGACTCCCTAGGTCCACATTCGGCACCGCAAGAAATGCAGTTCGAGCCGGTAACCGAGAGAAATGTAAATCAGCGTTACGATAACGTGGTAAGATTATTTTGTTTATGTCATACTCTCCTTATCCCCTTACTTCCTCCTGCGAAACTAACCGGGATCTGGAATTACAATTAACAGAAATATTGAATAAACTTACGTTAGATACAACTCAAGATAAATATATAAAAAGTAAATTAACAACTAATAAAGTTAATAATCCAATTCAAATTTTAAATAATATAGATATGGAAACCCTATCAATTATCCAAAATTTCGATGGGAACCCAAATAAATTGCATAGATTTATTAATGCATCCGAATCAGTGCTCACTCACTACTTCGATGCACGAAACGTGAACAATTTCCAAAATACGTTATTTTAATTAAACTAGAAGGTAGAGCGGAAGAAATTATTGCTATTAACAATTCCAATACTTGGAACGATATAAAAAAAATGAACTTTTACAAAATTTCGGTGATCAAAGAGACGAAAATTGTTTAAACCAGGATTTAGTTAATTTAAAACAAAAACCGAACAAAACCCCGTATCAGTTTCATGAAAACGTTAACCATATTCTTATTAAAATTTGTAATTACATAGATATGCTTACCCGCAGAAAAACCAATCAAACGCGAATTTTTCAAGAAACAAGCATTGAAAACATTCTTAGTAGGTGACCACATTCACTTGCACAAGCCATATAATTCATTACTGAAGAAGAAAATATTAAATACTATCAAAAAACAAATCAACATAATGTTCCTATAAAAAGAACAACTCCAAATTTTTATTTGCAACAACCCCAAATATATCAACCTGCACAACAATAGTTTGCAAAGCAACAAATTGCACAATAATGACCACATCAATATAATAATACAAATCAATTTCCTAATAAACCAATTAATTTACAACAAAATTATAATCAGCAAGTACGAAAATTTCCAACAAATTCACAAGTATTTGGCAGACCCCAAAATGTTTGGAAATCAAACCCAAACAACCCACAACCCAGACCTACACCAATGAGTGTAACCACAAAAGGTAATTCAAAATTTCGTAGAAACCCCGTAAATAACCAAAATACATTGCCGAAGAACTTTTCAATACCGAAATAAATGATCAAACTAATTCACACAAAAATATCGAAGAATTCCAATTTAATGAACCAAGTTCTGAAAAAAATGCAATTTTATATTTTGTTGATGAAGATGAAATCTCAAATTTTCACGAGGTCTAGAATCCCATCGGAACAACTTAATCAATATTGAAAATCATGTATCCACTAATAAAAAAGACGCTACATCCAAATTTCTAATCCCCCTTTAAAATTATTAATCGACACTGGATCTACAAAATCCTTTATAAACCCAGAAATTGCTTCTAAAAACTACAAAAATAATATTTTTTATGAACCATTCACTGTTTTCCAATCATCAACACACGATAATTGTGCGGAAATTCTAGCTTTCAAAGAATTTAAAGAAAATATAAATCTCAAATTTTATCTTTTCAAGTTTCATACTGATTATGATGAACTCATAGATTTAGATAATTGAAAATTATTAAGCGCTCAATTAGATTTTGTAAAGTCAAAATTAATTACTCCCAATTGCACAATACCAATGTTATATCAAGAAACTTCTCAAATTTTTTTATTTAAAACAAAAATTGACCCCCATACCCGAATTGTAACAAAGGTACCAGTAGACAATTTAAATGGCGAAGTAATTATACCCAGACAAATTATTGAAAATTGCGAAATCTCCTAAACCTTGACATACTCTCAAAACGGTTTAGCAATGATTGAAATATTAAATAAAACAGACAAAAACATAATTTTCCTTTTAACAAAACCGATAAAAACGTTTCAATTTGATAAAAATAATTATGAATTATATCACACTGATATTAGTGAACCCGATCCTAATTCAAAAACTAAAATTAACGATATTATCCGCACATCTCACATGAATTCTGAAGAAAAAGAAAAAATATTAAAATTATATAGAAAATATTCAGACATTTTTCATACTGAAAATCAATCTTTAACTTTTACCAACCAAGTGAAACACTCAATAAAAACAAAACGATGAACCTGTATACATGAAATTGTACAGATACCCATTTATTCACAAACCTGTGAGTTGGCAGACAGATAAGATCAATGTTAGAACAAGGAATAATTCGTCCAAGTAATTTTCCTTGGTCGTCTCCTATTTGGATTGTTCCAAAAAAGGCTAACGCTTCTGACAAAAAGAAGTGGAGAATTGTAATAGACTATTGTAAATTGAACGAAAAGACAACCGATGATAGATACCCACTACCAAACATTTCAGACGTATTAGACAAGTTAGGTAGATGTAATTACTTTACGACACTAGACTTAGCGGATTCCATCAAATCGAAATGAATCCCGCAGGTATCCATAAAACTGCGTTTAATGTAGAAAATGGTCATTATGAGTGCATCGGAATGCCATTCGGCCTGTAAAAAGGTGATGGACAATGCATTACGCGGTTTACAAAACGAAATATGTCTAGTTTATCTTGATTATATAATTATCTATTCAACCTCCTCGCAAGAACATCTTGTAAGTTTAACAAAAGACGTTTAAATGTCTTAGAGAAACTAATTTCAAAATCCAAACCGATAAATAGGAATTTCTAAAAAAAAGAAGTTTGCTATTTAGGTCATATTATAACACCGGATGGCGTAAAACCCAACCCCGACAAAATTTCAGCAATAAAAACGCCTTACCAAAAACACAACAGCAGCTTAAAGGATTCCTAGGTCCTCTAGGCCATTACCGGTAATTTATAAAAGACTTTGCTGGTATCACTAAACCACTTACAATTTGTTTAAAAAAAGATGCAACGATCGAGCATACCCCTGAATTTATAAAATGTATTGAACATTGTAAACAATTGTTAATAAACGATCCCATATTACAATATCCAGACTTTAGCAAAAGTTCATCATCACAGATCATAAACTGTTAAAATGGCTAATGTCACGAAAAGAGCCAAACTCAAAAATGGTTCGTTGGCGACTAAAATTAGAAGAGTTTGGTTACGACATTGAACACAAAAAAGGCAAATTTAATACCAACGCAGATGCTTTATCACGTGTCAAAATTCACACTAAAGAGTCATTTGATTTTTTTGAATATATGAACCAATTCACTAATTTAATGCAATCACAAGAACAACGTCAACAAGAAAATAATGACAATGAATCAATAATAGCGAACATAAGCGAAAACATTCCATTAGACGATATTAGAGAAAATGAAGAAATTAATCGTAGAATATCAGCAGACACAGAACAAACAATTAGTGCAGACGAAATAGGTGAAAATAATAACGACGACGATAATACAGCTCATTCAAATCAAGAAAGCCCCATCCAAGAAATTCCAATTTCTGAAAAAAACTTAAATTCATTCGACCATCAAATAAAAACTAATTTTGTTCTACATTCCCCTTTGAAACCAAAAACAGAACAAATATTCCCCTCAACAAACCGATTATATGCTCAAGTAACCACAAATAATATGGAAAATGACGTAATTCAGTTATTTAAAAATTACATAGATCCAAAATTTACTTACGCAATTAATTTTGACAACGAAATGCATGTACCACAATTTTGCGACATTTTAAGGAAGACATTTAAAATTAACGCGTACAAATTAATTAAGTGTAATACTATATTGCAAGATGTTATTAACAAAGACAAAACGAAATTATATCTAATTTTTATGAAAGCAAAACAAACCATCGTGGAATTTTAGAAACCGAATCACGAATTAAAAGATCATATTATTGGCCAGGACTAAAAAAGATGTAACTAATTATACAGGGTGAGTTTTTTTCGATGTTCTCTATGGGGATCTCGAAAACTATAAGAGATAGAGAAACGGTTAAATGGGGAAAGAAGTGTAGATTTACGAGACGAAAAAAATTCCACTTTCAAAGTTTTCAAAAAAGTCAAGGGTATCTAGATATTTTGAAAAAAGTAAAAAGTGTCAATTTTTTCAAATCAATATATCTCGGTTATTATAACAGATAGAAAAAAAACTGTAAAGGACAAGGTTTTAGATAATTTTATGTAGATTAATAAAAAATAATCAGAAATTAATTATCGCCATTATTTTCCGAGATATGATGCAAACTTACTTTTTTTTAAATGGTAACGATAGTTGGCTATGGCCTCATTCAAAAGGTAATTTTTTTCTCTTTAATCCAATATGGCATACGACATAGTTATTTCTAAAAATAAGCGAGTTATAGTTATTTTAAATTTTATTATAAATAAAAAATGGGTAGTCATGAAAAAGGTGAAAGTAAAACAATTGCAGTTGTTTATAATAATAGCAATATTGTAATTATTAGTTTTACAAAGTTAAACAATAATGAAAAACCAGCATAAGATTAATAATTTTGTAATTATCAAATGGCCTTCTGTATGTGGTATAAACCCATTTGTCAAGAGGATATTACGTTTCTTACAAAAATATTATGAACAGATGAATCGCGATTCACTAATTGTGGTATTTTAATCGCCACATTGAACGTAGATGAACTTAAAAGAATCCACGAAAAGTTTCACAGCGAAAACTACAAATTAAATTTGGGTTTAATCCATGGTGTGTTTGGATTAATAATTTTCGGTCCATATATTTTTGAAAGCTCACTAAGTGAAAATGATTACTTTCATTTTCTTCAGAAAACATTTGAAGATACGCTCGATTGTTTAAATTTATCATTACAAGCAAGATTAAAATGGTTCCAATATGACGGTGTTCCACCTCATAACATGTTGGCTTTACAAATTATTTCAATGATGCTTTTCCTAACTCATAAGTGGGAAGAAATAAACCAATCCCAGGGCCACCTAGATCTCCCGATCTGCGCGTTTTAGAATTTTTTCTGTGGGGTTATGTAAAAAACAAAGTATATGAAAAATCATATCAATCTGTGGAGGATCATAAATTAGTTGTTATTGAAACATTTAATTCAATTTACATGAGAATAGTCAAAAAGCCATAAATTCAATTTTAAAGAGATATAATTTATGTCATAATAGTATTAATAGTGGACTCTTTGACCATATTTTTTTATAATTAAAATTTCTCTCCCATTGATATATTGATAATTACAGAATTACTTTATGCAGTTGTTTCATTTTTGTTTATCTCTGTAAAACTAATAATTACAATATTGCTAATATTATAAACAACTGCAATTGTTTTACTTTCACCTTTTTCATGGCTACCCATTTTTTATTTATAATAAAATTTAAAATGACTATAACTCACTCATTTTTAGAAATAACTATGTCATATGCCATATTGGATTAAAGAGAAAAAAATTACCTTTTGAATGAGGTCACAGCCAACTATGGTTTCCATTTAAAAAAATGTAAGTTTGCGTCATATCTCGGAAAGTAATGTCGATAAAAAATTTCTGATTATTTTTTATTAATCTGCATAAAATTATCTAAAACTTTGTTCTTTACAGTTTTTTTTCTACCTGTTATAATAACCGAGATATATTGATTTGAAAAAATTGACACTTTTTACTTTTTTCAAAATATCTAGTTACCCTTGACTTTTTTGAAAACTTTGAAAGTGGAATTTTATTCGTCTCGTAAATCTACACTTCTTTCCCCATTTAACCGTTTCTCTATGCAAAAAACTAAGTGGAATATGCTACTCCATTAGGAAACTGAAAAATATTTTAAATTTTCAGTCATTAGTCATAGTGTACCATAATGTTTTTCTGGCTAATGTGAGGTATAGTATTCGACTTTGGGGACAAAGCAAATACTCCTCCCACGTATTTGTAATACAAAAAAGAATTATAAGGATAATGTACGAATTAGATTATAACAAATCATGTAGAGGAATATTTAAAAAATATAATTTACTTACCATTCATTCGTTATACATTTATGAATGTTTAACTTTCTTATATAAACATAAGCAATTATTTGAAATACATGAAATAAATCATACTTATTCAACAAGGCATAAAAGTAACTACAACATACCACAGCACAGCCTCGGAGAAATGTTTAGGTTATAATTGTATTTTATTCTATAATAAATTACCTGTTAACTTAAAATCAGAACAAAATTTTAAACGGTTCAAATTAAATTTATTTAAGTTATTATGCGAAAAAGAATTATACCGTATAGAAGATTATTTTGTTTAGTATTTATGTATATATATATATTCTTAATTATGTTTTTCTTTTTTCTGTGACGCACTTCCTATCTTATGTATTATTTGTTAATTTAAGAAGGGAATAAAGTATGTTATTACTATCTCTTATAGTTTCCGAGATCCCCATAGAGAACATTGAAAAAAACTCACCCTGTATAAACTTGTGCGAAATTTGTCAAACAAATAAATACGACAGAAATCCTCCCAAACAGAAATTAATGATTACACTTACACCGTCAAGACCATTCGAAATAATTCATGCAGATACTTTTCAAGCTCAAGGACAAAAATTTCTAAAATTAATTGACACATTTTCAAAATATTCTCAGACACACCCTCTGACCGGTATGTCAGTTATAGAAATATTAAAATCATTCCTTATTTTTATGACCCATCACGGACTACCTTAACTAGTTGTTATGGACAGAGGAACCAAATTAAAAAATACAGTTATAGAAGAATTCTTTAATACACACAAAATTAAAACTCATTACATTACAGTTAATAACCCACAATCTATCAGCCCAATTGAGAGATTTCACTCGACCATAGTCGAACATTTAAGAATAATTAAAAGTAAAAATAATAACAAAATTGACATTTAAATTACATGCCTTACGCAATTTTAGGATACAATAACTCTATACAGTCGATGAAAAAACAGAAACCTATCGATATAATAAACGGACATGTAAACACTAAAGACCCCTTTGATATCAATTTAAATCATCAATTATTAAATAACTATATTCAAGAACATAGCGATATAACGAAAGAAATTTATAAAAAATTAAATGGGCAATTATACAATAAAAAAGTACATACAATAGAATATCATAATCAAAATCGTCATGAACCACTCAACAATGAACCTGACTCTGACGCTTAAAATTACAACAGCAAGTCAAAATAAATTAAATCCAAAATTTTCAAAACAAAACGTAATCGAAGACAAAGGTATAAAAATTAAAACCATCAACAGACAGTTACATAAATAAAATCTAAGAAGACCAGAATCTGACACAACCAAATTGTTACAGGACTCATACAATCCTCCTGATCCTGTCAGCGACAGCGAATCTCAGAAAAAAAAGAAAAAAGAAAAAGAAAGAAAATCAAATAACGAACCTGGACAAGAACCCCGGCATCCTCCCGTATAAATTAGGTACAGCAAAAATGGAATCTAAATTTCATACATTTATTCACTACTTTGACTTAACACCAATAAATAATGAACTAAAAATGTTGAATCAAATTTACGAAAATCTATCAAAACGCATAAAAGACGGATCAAGTCAAGGATATCTCTTGAACTAAATAAAGATCATATACTATTATTTCAATTAAAATTAGCAGAACAAACAATTAACTCTATTATTCCCACATACAGAGGCAATTTAGACGCAAATGACGCAGTTTACTACGATCAAGCTATTCTTGACCTTAAGAATAATCAGCATAACATTGTTCAAAAATTAAACAGAGAAATATCATTAACAACCGATATTATTGATAACTTTATTAAAACCATCACAGTAATAATAAACAACCAAAAAGCAATAAATACTGGCTTAAACGATATCCGTACCTCAATAGATAACTTTACCTTCAATTTTGAAAACTATATTAAAACAAAACATATTTTGGATCAAATACGATTAACAGTAAATATAATTATTCAATTATTAAACGATATTGAAGACGCAATCACATTTGCTAGACTTGGTACACTCCATAACAGTATATTAAAAATTAACGAACTTGAAATTATTCAAAAAGTTATTTTGAAACATAATTCAATTAATCAATTAATTTTTCCACCTGCAACAAGCAACACCTACAAATAGTATGACCTATTGCAAGTAGAAGCTTATTATTCCGGAACTAAAATTGTTTTTGTAATTCACTTCCCAGTAGTGCATCCTGAAACATTTAACTATTACCACTTATATTCAATACCTACCCAAAACGCAACTACAATTATTCCCGAAAATACCTACCTTACCATGAACGAAGATTTCTATCAGTACATGTCCATGTCATGCATCAATTTGCATCCCAATTACTATTGCCTTGTTGGTGATCTCATCGATGGATGAAAAAAGAAGATTGTATTTTCCAACTTTTAAAATTAACCTCATCCGCAAACAAATGCAAGCAAATACCAATTGAAACCACAAAAGACATCGTCTAGCAAATCGACGAATCCAATTACATAGTAATATTCCCAAAAAGGACCAAAATCCAAACAATTAGCAAACGAACCGACTTGATTAATCTACCATTGGATGCCAATTCAAGACCAAAAAATACAACCTAATGAACGAGAAAATGGTTACAAGAAGAGAACCCCTGTTATAAGCAGAAATCGAAGTACCCCAAATATCACCTGCGATACAAATTCCAAGGATCACCATTGAAGACGTCGATCTCGATAAAATACATGAAATTCAACGCGACCAAAAGAAGATGAAGTTGGTGGAGCTGAAATACAAGAACGAATCCTTAACAAATTATTGGATTATAATAATCTACGCTATCATAACCATCGTTGGAATTTACTACACATATCGATTGGTACAACGGAAGTTTCCAAGAAACCACACATCATTCCCCGGACAGGAACCTACCTAAGAACAAACCCCTACGAACAATCAAGCATTCTTCATTCCATGAATATGCTTCAATTTAGGGATGGAGGAGTTATGCCACCACCTCTAATCTACCCTTTATAATTATAAATGGTTAGGTGTCAGCTCTCAGAACGCTGATGCAGAATCTCCAGCTTCGCGATTCATATTAATGTTAAGTTAGTCTAGACTTGTTCCTCAACCCGTACACACGTACAATATTTCTATTAATTTATTGTCATTAATTATAATTAAAATAAATCGTTTTTAAAAACGTATTTCGTTAAACACGAAATATAAGTTGTTCTTTCTCGGGAATAAATATAAATATGTACTTTTTAAAACGAAATGTGTTAAATGCACGGTATTTGTTCCGCCGAGCCAAATTAAGGCGGGTGCAATAAAAAGTGTCCTAATTGCTATCATATGGATTGCAATACACGGGAATTAGAATCAGTGATTGATAAAGTTTTAATCGAGCATCTAAATCATTCGCCTTGATACTTTTGAAAAAAAAAAACAAAAAGAAATGAATCAAGAAATAATAAAATTACAAAAGAGAACATCTTTAGTAGATGATGATCATTTTTATAAAGTATTTCAGGAGCTTCAAAGAAGGTTGAATAACGTAATCATTTAAACTTACGTCTTTTTTGAATGTTCAAATTTTATTTATATGTTATTCGAAAGTTGTTGAATAAACTATGATATTACCTATATAAACTCATTCAATAATTGATGGTGAGCTTTTGATCCGAATGGCATGTGGAATTATTTCACTATTTTAAAATTTTAAAGGTGTTTAATTAACCTTATAATTAAATGATATATTGTTGATTCTTTAAGCTGCTACTTCGTTATTCATCTCGAAATGCTACAAACGAAAAGTATATGCGTTTCTAATATTTCGGCAACTTTAGTCTCAATATTAAGAATATTTTAGAAACAGCACAATATCAGAGCAGCGTTAAAACCCCGTTCGAAGATTAAATATTTAATTTTCAATCAGAAGACCATGCCCAATATATAAGTTAACTTGTCGTGGTGTGTACATAGGGCAATCTAGTTGGAATTTCATTGAATGAAAGACGCTTATTTAAAGGATAAGAAAGTGTTAGAGTTATATGGAATTGAAGTTTTCTGAATGATTGTGAGATCTAAACAATTAATTTAATTGTTGTTCTCTTTCTTTACTGAGAATTGGAATTAAATTAACAATATAAATTAAGGAATCTGTCAATCAAGATGAAATACTGTCCCAGTAGAGTAAGCCATCGCATAATCTACATAACGAAACCAAAAGTTATTTGAGATTGGAATTAAAAACTGTTTCTTCAATATTTGACTAGGATCCCACCGTTAGCTCATTATTTTCTTTGAAATAAGTTTAAAAGTTTAGTTTTTATTACAGCATTAAGGTTTTAATTGTCTAATTTATTGTTTTGTTCGAAGAGATTTTACCTATTTCCTGATTCTTGAAAACCTGCTCGTGATTTTTACTTTTGGTAATGATATACAATTATGTTTAGTTTAACACGTCTATTACACACTCTTATATAAATTTAAAATTACTTACACAGACACAACTTCTCAATTTAAACATAACATTAGAAATAAAATATTTTTATTTACGCATAATTCGGGGGCTGTTTGGAATCCCTGCCTTGAGACTTGAGTAGATTATACATTTTTTGCCCGACGAGTTTAAACACGACCGTCTCATATGTACAAAACGCCAAAAAATTCATAAACCTCACCTATTGTTTTCGGCTGAGAGGGTTTGCATTGTACACAAAAGATAAATCACAGTACCGTATTAATAATAATATTAAGAAAATGGAACTGAATTTTGCAATATAAACTCTGATACCGATTGTATTCTTTTAGGGGAATGCAGAAAACATACAACTGATATAAAATGGAACTACTTTTTAATTAGTTTTTTGTGAAATTTTTGAATTTTTGAAAAGTTGATTAATTTTGGTAGCTAAAAATCTAGCAAGGCTGTTAATATATACTGGTAGAATTAGGATTATAAATTTTAATCATATCGTAAAGGTACGGTGCTAGATTTTGATTTGAAATTTTATATATTTCGAGTTTGAAAAAAATTATATTGGTAACAGAAAATAGTTTAAAACTCTAAGATTTTTGGTCGTTATAAATTCGTACATCTTTTCGAAATAATTTTGTTTTTCTAATATTACTCTGGCATTAAATTTTTCAAGAAGATTTGGGAACAAAATTGGAAAAAACGCAAAGAAATTAAACACAAACAAATTCGCATATACAATGAACATAACTTCAAAAAATTCAATTTGTCCCTAAATAAACTAAATTGGAATACTTTAACAAATTTCAATAATATAAATAATGCATGGGAAATATTTAGTAGTATTTTCAATTTTCACTTTAATAATTGCTTTCCAAAAAAGAGAGTACAAGAAAAAAGAAACAAATCACTTGTAAATATTACACCTGAAATAAAACATTGTAAAGATACTCTCAATATATTGTCAATACTTATGATAAAATATCCGGAATATAGGGACCTAAATAACAAACAAAATAACATATACAATAATTTGTTAATAGCATCTAGAAAGAACGAAAATTCACAAAAAATCATTGCTAAGCATCATGGGACATCATAAATCAGCACTCAAACAAAAATCAAAATAAATCAGAAAGCTCCCAAATGGAGTTCCAATTAATGTTGCTAATAATTTTAATAATTTCTTTATAAATTCTATACAATTACTTCTTAATAACTTGAACACTTCTTATGAAAACTCTGACATAAAATATAATACACAAACTTTATTTCTTCTTCCAGCAACAGAGAATGAAGTTTATAATATTGTTTGTAATTTAAAAAATAAACATAGTGCCGGTTATGATGCATTTTAGAAATTATCACACCATTAACCCACATAATAAATATGTGTTTATCATCAGGGGTATTCCCAGATTTACTAAAGAAAGCAGTAGTATTACCTCTATATAAAAAAGATGATCCCGAAAGCTATAAAAATTACAGGCCAATAAGTATTTTGAGTACTTTTCCAAAAATTTTTGAAACAATAATTGCATCCGGTATTTTAAATTTCTTAAATAAACATAATATCTTAAGCTCTGCTCAACATGGCTTTCGCAAAAACAAAGGTATAAATACAGCAATATATCAATTACTTTCACAAATCACAAACTATCTTGAAAATAAACAATTGCCTTTGGCCATATATGTGGATCTATCAAAGGCCTTTGATAGTATAAACCACATTACATTACTCGATAAACTATGGAGATATGGCATCAGAGGTGTAGGACATAAGCTCATTCAGTCGTATTTATCGAATAGATATCAAGTTGTTACTATCAAAGACGTAAAATCTAAACCTTTGTTAATACAAAATGGTGTACCACAGGGTAGTGTCTTAGGGCCGCTGCTATTTTTAATTTATTCTAATGATCTCTTGAATATAATAGATTCAGAAAATTGTACTTTAATTAGCTACGCGGATGATACAACAAAACTAGTCAAAGGAAAAACTCTTGACGACGTAATTCAAACAGCAAAAAATTGCTATTGCGTATGTTTTGATAATGGCACGTTGAGATGCCGAAACAATAGTAAACAGAAAATAAATAGTGTTATACAAACAAAGTTACAAAGTGTTTTATTTATATATAAATTATATTTTTCGTGTTGGTTTTGGTGTTTTTAAAAACTTTTATTTTTACTTGACACGAATAAAGTTGATTTATTTGAATATTACATAACTTATAACGACGAACAATATAATGATATTAATATAATAATAATGATTACATCTTACTACTCTTAATATAATTATAATAATAATGTGCGCTCGTGGCTTGCGGTCCTATTTATAATAATATGGAATGATAACTAAGCAAAATGACATCTGGTGTTATTGCGGATGAAAATGGAGTGTTAGCAAATACGGAAATGATGCAATAATAATTAAATATATTTCTTAACAATTATAACGATTAATAAATAACAAAGGATTGTCTATTGTAGCCGCCAGGTTACTCCTACCCCCTTAGATTCGACACACTCCGGGTGGAGAATTTGGGGAATTGTCCATGGGGGCAACGTGCCGAAGTTTTTTCTTTAAAAATTTGATTCCTAAAATTACGGCACAAATTAACACTAACACATATAACGAGAGTGTCCACGCACTGGGGCTTAAGGGTATAACTGTTTCTGTAATTTGGGGCATTGGAGATAACACGGGCATGTCTTCTAATTTCAGTCTTTTAAGATGAATGGTAAAATTTTTTATGTTGTAGTTTTCCAGTTTTTGTTTCGATGCACTAATAAACACGGGGCTTCCAGATATTGCTTCAATTTTGGGAATTTTAATGTCCTTGTAGAATATCTGCCACTCATCTGGCTCGATCAAGAAGACACCTTGAAGTTCTGTTGTTTCCTCGTGTTTGGGACATGTGATTTTAAGGGTTTCTTTCTTAGGCAATACATCATTTAGAGGCCAAATTTTGATTTTAATAGGTATTTAATATTCGGTATTATTGTTACATATTCTGATTTGTACTTTGCAGGTATTGGATTTAAAGCGTAAAGGTCAAATGAATATTCGTAATTTATTGGAAGATGAAGAAAATAATGAATTTTTGTTTTGTCAATTTTGCAATTAACTGTCATTATAGATTCAAAGTCAAAAATATTTTCTAATTTCATTTCAAAGGGTAGTTCCTCTTGGTAATGGATAGAGATTTTTTCTAATTCGTCAAATAAATCCTGAGGTCTTATTATATCTGGGTTTAAGACTCTTAATTTGCAGAACGTTATTGAGTTAATAATTTTGTGTAGTATGTTTCTAATTGTACCAAAAAGTAAAAGCATCTGATTATATAGGTCTTTCGCATACAGAATATGTTGGTGGTCAATCTCTTCTTTAAAAATTGCATGTAGTTGCATTATTCTAGATTGTAGAGTATTTTGATTATGTGCAATGTCCTGAAGAGTATTATTAAAATTCTTTATTATTTTTAAGTTTACACTATATCCAAATTTTATCTGATTTTGTAAAATTAAATTATTTTGGTTACTTGCCAAATGTTCTAAAATTTAGTTTATTCTTTTCTCGTCACGGGCGTCCATATTACCACTTATCGATTAAATGATAGTGCCTAATCCATCTATCAAGCCTCTTTTAGTTCTTTTGGGTGAAACATTTAATTGAATAGTATTAATTTGATCAATAATATCATTTCTGGTGTAATTTACCAATTTATTATAGTTCTGAAATTCTAGTTTAAATTTGGAAATATTGCTCATGGTACTTATCAAGAATTCATATTGATAATTTAGATTTTCAAATTCATTATATATGGGTTTAATATCATAATGATATACTATCGTATGTTTGGTTTTTTCAAGCTTTGCTGTGCCTAAATTCACAGGAATTAATCCGATATTTTCGGTGATATTTTTAACTTCAAAACACATTACATGCGGAAGGAAGATCAATTTGAAATGAATTATTTTTGTTTACTAATTTTTGGAATGTTCAGATTTAGTATAGTTCTCAAAAAATGACTTTCTTTGCTGGACTAAACTAGGATTTAGAATTATCGAAGATGATGGCCCTGGTACTTCATCATCAATTTTTGGTGTACCCAAATAGATGTTTATTCGTAATTTAGAATTTTGGAAGATATAATTTATCATAGCTTTAACTGAATTATAGTCTAATTGATCTAGGCCACAACCTAATTTGGGAATTGCTAATTTAGTTATATTTTTGTCTAAACAGAATTGTTTTAAATTTATCAATGTAATAAACAAACAAAAATTTTAAAGTGGGTTTGTCGAAATAATTTTCTTTAGTGATCAAATAAATAATATATCTACCTTCTTCTTTAATATGACAGAGAGAATATAATTTTGCGTTTTGTTTTGATAAATCTCTAATTTTACCAAATCTTAATTTAAATTCACGTGCTATTCCTGCACTCATTTTTAAATCTCTACTCACACAGTGAGCGAGTGAGTATTCTAGAGGGGCATTGAATAAGTCATCTGAAATTTCTCTTACATTTTCATTGTTTATTTCTTCATTATTATTTAACATCTCAATAAATGTTTCAAAATTTGGGGTTTGTTTTAAATTAGATCTTTTGACTCTGGGACGTTTAATATTTCACAAATGAATTTTACTAGATTGATTATGATGTCTGGTTCTATTTCTGCTGTTTTACGATTAGGATCAATAGTTTGAATGTTTTCTTTTTGATATTTATTTTTAGTTTTTGATTGTTTGTGTTTGTTTTTAATAAATGCCTTTTCTAGAATTTCCGGGACTTCCTCTCGCGTTAAGTTATGTTTTTCAATAGTTTTTGTTTTATTCTCATTTATTGTTTCGTTTATTTGTTCATACAACAATTTGACTTTAGTTTTATGATTTTCTACATAATTGTTTGTAATTAAGGTTTCTAAGTTGAGGTCTAAAAGAGATTCGTTATCGATGTGCCCCGAAATAATTTCAGAAGGTTTTAATTTTGTAGTCGAATGGATGGAATTATTATATGCTAGTACGGCGTATAAGGTTTTAATTTCTATTGGTTCTTTTTAAAATATGTCTTGGTTATTTAGGAGCCGTATGTGTTCAATAATTGTTGAATGTACGCGTTCTATTATTCCATTAGATTCCGGGTGTTGGAAACTAATAAAATGAATTTTGATTTTATGAATTTCCAAAGTTCTCTAATAACCGTGTTCTTAAATTCCAAATGATTATCCGAAATAATTAATTTAGGGATTCCATGGTGACAAAAGAATTTTATTAAATTGTTTGCTACTTCAACAGCTTGGTAAGAATTTAATTTGTAAAGTTGCGTATATTTAGAAAATGAATCAATTATAGTAAGAAATTTGGAACTTTCAAGAGCAATACAATCTATATGAATTATTTCAAATGGTTTCATAGCTGTTGGGGTGTTATTAAATTTTAATTTAAGTGGTTTGCGATCATATTTAGAAACTAAACAGACTTCACAATCATTAATATATTCTTGGATTGATTTCTTCATACTTGGCCAATAATATATACGTTTGAGTTTTAATTCAGTTTCATCGATGCCTCGATGATTTGTTTTTCCCTCATGATAATTTTGGATAATTTCCAATATATCGTTATTATTTTCAACGTCCGTAAGCAAATTATTACATTTAGTCATTTTAAGTTCTGAATTTTTAAAATAATTTTGGAGAACGCTACTGAAATTTTCGTAAATAGGACTTTTGAAGTATAGGTAATAATTTATTTTGGGGACAATATATTCTTTTACAAAACTAATGACTTCATTTACAAAATTTCTTTTAGAAAATTGAACATGTATTCGCATTTTTTTTGTTATTAAATAAATTAGTAATTTTCGGTTTAGATGATGAATGTTCCACCTCTGTAATTATAATTTGGTTATCACCAACGTTGACCGGTTTATCCAATATTGGTATACCAAAAATAGGGTTTTCCGAATTTGAATGAATTGTAGCGCCATCATTTTCAATTTCATTTATACGAGTAGTTTCCGGGGGTTCTACAATAACTAATGACTGATCATTTTCAATCTCATCAAAATTTTTCAAATATTTTTCTAAATTTTGGGCATATTCTTCGTTAACATTTAGTTCGATCCTAGATAGTGCGTCAGCATTTTTGTTTAAAGTACCCTTTTTATAAACAATTGTATAATCGTACTCTGAAAGTTTTAATCGCCATCTTACTAATTTAGAATTTGGTTCTTTTATGGACATCAACCATTGGAGAGGCCTGTTGTCAGTGACTATTTGGAAGGTGCGTCCGAATAAATAAGGGCGAAAGTATTTGACAGCCCAAACTATGGCAAGAAGCTCTTTTTCTATAGTGGAATATCGAGATTCGGAATCATTTAAAGTACGGCTGGCATATGCAATGGGTAAATCTGAACCGATTTTACCCTGTGACAAAACAGCGCCCAGAGCTTGATTACTGGCGTCTGTAGTAAGTATAAATGGTTTTGTAAAATCCGGATATTGTAATAAAGGTTGATTCGTTAGAACATTTTTGCACAGATTAAAACAATTTATGTATTCAGAATTTTCAATGTCGATAACAGCATTTTTCTTTAAACATTTCGTCATGCGTTTCGTCAGGTCGGCAAAATTTTTAATGAATTTACGATAATAACCTAACAGTCCTAAAAATCCTTTTATCTGTTTTGTTGTTTTTGGGATTGGGTAATTTTGGAGAGCTAATACTTTGTCAGGATTAGGTTTAACTCCTTCGGGTGTAACTATATGTCCTAAGTATGAAACTTCTTTACGTAAAAATTCTGATTTGTCAAGCTGAATTTTAAAATTTAATTCTTTTAGTCTTTCAAATACTTCTGTCAGTCTTTCAATATGTTCTTGTAAACTGGTTGAAAAAATAATAATATCGTCCATGCAAACTAAACCAGATTTGTTTTGAATACCGCGTAAAATTTCGTCCATGACACGTTGGAAAGTAGCGGGTGCATTTTTAAGTCCGAATGGCATTCTAAGAAATTCGTAATGTCCATGTTCAGTGTTAAATGCGGTTTTAGGAATGTCACGTTCATCTATCTCGATTTGGTGAAAACCTGACGCTAAATCTAAAGTAGTAAAATACTGAGCCTTGCCTAATTTATCTAAAAGGTCTGTAATATTGGGAAGAGGGTACCGATCACCCACAGTCTTATCATTTAGTTTCCGGTAGTCAAAGACAACACGCCATTTCCGCTGGCCTGATGCGTCTAATTTTTTTGGGACTATCCAGATAGGGGAAGACCATGGACTAAATGATGGTCTTATAATATTTTGCTGAAGCATTTCGTTAATTTATTTACTCACTTCCGCTTTATGAATTTCCGGATACCTATATGTTTTTGTATAGACTGGTACTTCGTCAGTCGTAATAATCCGGTGTTTTATTTTATTTGTGAACGTTAAACTATTATTTTTGGAATGAAAAATTACAGTATATTTAGAAATTAATTTTTTTATAGCGACTTTCTCTTCATTATTCATGTGATCTAATCTTAATTGTGAAAAATCAAACTTTTTATCAGACGTATTAAACATATTACAATTATTATATTTACTTTTCTTATTATTTATCTTATTATTACCATTTATTTTTGGTGAATGAGGTACCACTTCATATTCGCTGATGGGCGTCACTACAAATGGTTTCTTTTGAGTTACATCTCTATTAATATCTGTCTTATTAATTATAGTACAACAAGCTTTGCCATTTTTAACTGTTGTGATACATTCAGGTAAATAAATATTAACAAGGTCCATCTCAGGGACTACGGCTTCACCGTTTATCATATTACCTATTTCAAATACAATTATTTGTTGGGTTTGTGCAGGCACCAATATGCTCTTGATGGCTTGTGGTCCAACAGATTTAGAATTATCAATACGATTTGTATCACTTTGATTTTTCTCAATATTGTTATTATCATTTTTAATATAATTATTAATATCATTGCAACTGTTATTTTCGATATTATTAAGATTTACGTTAGATGTCGAATCAAAATTAAATGGAATTTTGCAGTAAGGAGTTACTACAGAATTTTTTGAAAAATCTACACTAGCTTTAAGTTTTATCATATTATCTACTCCAATTAAAATATAAAAAATAAGAATGAAAATCAAACACTTAGCATTTAAATTTTTTAGCAGAATTATTTTTAAATAAACTTTCTAAAGAAATATCAACACTATATTTTCCTCGAGAAGTACCATGTGCGCTGGTAACTTCAAATGGATCACTTAATAAATTTTTATTTAATTTACGCGCTAATTGTGGGCTAATAAAGGATCGGGTGCTCCCGGAATCCATTAAAATTTTAACATTTGTTTTAGGATCTATTATAAATGGTAAATTACTGCTATTATTTATTATTCCTAAATATTCAATTACATTTCCGAGGTTTTGTCGTCTAAAAAATTGGATTTGTTATTTCTATTATCGTCTCCCGGTTTATTAATAAAAGCATTATTGTCTTTCGTCTCGTTTAGATTAAATAACCTTGGCCTGTTATTTGTATATGTTGTGGAAGTAGACATTGGTGTCGGACTAGGTAACTGAGGCGGCCTTTGTTGTGCATGCTGTTTAAGATTTTGCGGGTAATGGCCGCGATTATAATTATAATTAGGATTCGTATGAAAATTATTTTCATTTCTTGGTCTCTTATTAGAAAAATTCTGATTGAAATTAAAAGGTCTTTTATTAATTTGATCGTTTGACGGTCTACCAAATACTTGTCGATTAGTTGGAAGTGGACGCGGATTTTGGTGGCGAAAATTTAGTTGAACCGGTTGACTCGGGAATTGTCGAAATTGAGAATTAAAATTTTGTGAATTAAAATTTTGTGAAGCGAAATTTTGTCTATTAATACTTTGATTAGGCGTTTGGAAATTATGCCTAATATTTAAATTTAAATTTGAAGAATTTTGTCCGTCTAAAGTATTTTGAAAATTAATTTCTTCTATAGCAAAATTAATAGCTTCTTCTAAACTAGCTGGATTTCTTAACCTAATAATACTCTGCATATTTCCGCGATGGTCCCTAATTTCGGGCCAAGTGTTTAATTCTGTACGCGATCCTATTGTAATCAAAGCCCTATCTCTTAATTTTCCTATTATGGCATTAATTAAATATGTGTTAATTGTTCATTATTTAACATTTAACTTTAATAATTGATAATCAATATTTGCCATTGTTAAATTTATGTTATCTAATCTTTGAATCAATTCGTCAATAACAAAACCGACTGGTGAATGATAGTTAATAGGAGAATTTAAATTTAAAGGGGGAAAATTAGGAATCAGAATTTGTACTATCGTCAGACATAAATTATTCGCGAACAAGATAAAAGTGAGCCTCTAAATAACACGCTTACCCAAATATTATCACACTGTCCATCTCCTTGGTATTCGTCCAGGGAATGATGTGAGCTGGTGATGCCTTCTCGTGCTGCTGCCCTTGGAGCTGGATCCTCGATGCTCGGAGGACTCTTCGGTGCGGAAGCAACGAAGAAGATTTCAGGTCTCTGACTAATTGTTGGGACAAACGAAGTCTTGATATTCCCTCAGGACTTCTTCAGAGAATCCTAC